>JAVTVY010019482.1:0-71119 GCA_036873755.1 Hanleya hanleyi | reverse complement strand
CTCGACCGCATGATGTACCTCGTCGTGTGATGTCATCTTCCCCTTCTTTCATGACGTCACACTTGACTTCCGGTACATCGGGTGCCTACTTCCGGTCTCCTTCACCCAGACCCGTGAGGCGTTCTATGCCATATCACGCTTCTGTTCCGAGACGTGAAGTTAAGGTTGCACACCCGTACTTGCCTAGATACCCAGCTAGGCCGGCGATGTCTCAATATACTGCTGCATCTGGTACTCCACTTCTTCCTGCTTCTGTCCGGCAGTACCAGACTCCAGTGACAACTATTTCTGCCGACCTGTCTAATAGGATGAATAGATTGTCAGCTGATTTTGCAGCATTACAAAGAGATATGTTGATGCCGCCTCCACCGCCTCCATCACCAGTACCGCGATGGGCTGGCTATCAACCTCGCCTCGTGTCATCGAGACGTCCGCCTTCTCCTTCCCGTGCTACGCTGCCACTGGATCTCTCGGTAGCTGGTATTCCTGCACCTCCCGCATTTGTGCCTAGGTTTCCTTCTACTGACCTTAATGTGACAGTGAGGAATGCGGAGCCGGGAACGGAAGAAGACGCGTCGCTCTTTGACACTGATCCGGATTCGTCAACGGCCAATTATGCACAGACTTTGGCTCGCTTGTACGAAATGTTTCCGGATATGCCCCCACCGCCAGTTTTGGACTCGAGGAGAGTGACTGCGATGTCGGACCTCCGGCCGGAGCCTACGCATCGCACATCTCTCCCGCCCTCCAGAGCCGTTATTGCATGTGCTGACCGTATGCGGGATGCCTTTGCTCTTCCTCGGACTCAGGATGAGAGGCAGAGTCTTCTTCAACCTAGATCGTTATTTAAGCGTTCTAAAGGAGCTTTCCCGTTGGAGAGGCCTACTTTCCGGGCCTACCAAGTACATGGCTCTCCCTGGCATAGCCGAGCTGCGGTCCAGGAACCGGAGTTCGAGCAGTTCATAGGGGCTACTCCGCCCAAGAAAGACATTCCTCTTTCCATACGTCAGATGTGTACCCTGGAAGACACATCTAGACAAGGGATTGCGATTTCCTCTGACCTCGATTGGTTCCTTTTTGCTATTCGATCGATTTTGAATCGCATTCCTGAAACGTCTTCAACTGGTTATGTTCCTATTCCGGTTGAAGATGTTACCCTGATGAAGGACTTCCTGACGGCAGCTGCGCGCGCGGACGCTGATTTAATGGCCTCATCTGCCTATTTGTCAGCCATGTTCGTGCACCTTAGACGTCACACATTGTCTCAGGCCCTGCCTACGTACACCCCAGACAGTGTGAGGACCGCTTTAAGGGAGCAGTCCCCCGCCTCAGGACTTCTGTTTGCCGGCGTGCTTCCGGTATTACAGAATGAAATGTCCGCTGCCAGGACCACGCATACTTATTTTGCGCCTCAGAGGAAGCGATCAGCTCCTGCAGCTGCTGCTTCATCTTCCTCGCAGTCTAAGAAAGTCTCGACTGAGAACTCTTCTGGGACTTTTGGGCCCAAAAAGTTTGCGGCCTCCTCATCGAAACAACCGGGCGGAAATTCGAGAGGAGGGGGGGGGTGGCCGATTTAATCGAGGCCGCGGAAAAGGAAAGTCCGCTAAAGCCCCCCCAAAGAAATGAGGGCACGGGCCATGCAGATGTTCGTTCTGCATGGCGAGATCGCACTATGCCGCCTTTCCCGATCAAGCCAATACCGGATCTTCCTGTAGGCGGGAGACTTTCCCGGTTTTGGCAGAATTGGGAGGCAATCCAGGCAGATCTGTGGGTGGTGAACACCTTACGACATGGGTATCGACTGGAGTTCGCCACAACTCCCCCGTTGACTTCCTCACCCATGTCGTCTCGGATTCCGGTGCGTCAGGGATACCTACAGGAGATTCAAAAGTCCGTGGACAAGTTGGTAGAGAAGGGTGCTGTGATCGAACTTCCTCCAACCGATATGTCTCCGGGCTTTTATTCTCCGGTATTTCTAGTCCCCAAGAAGAATACCTCAGAGATGCGCATGATCATCAATCTGCGTCGCCTGAACAAGGACTTCTTGGCCTCGCCTCCTCATTTCCGCATGGAGTCTTACCACTCAATTCGTACGGCTCTAATGCAAGGGGACTGGATGACGTCTCTGGACCTCCAGGACGCCTACCTGCATGTTCCGATCTTCAGGGGTCACCACAAGTACCTGCGCTTCCTGGTCGGCAACCGGAAGTTTCAGCTGCTTGTGCTCCCTTTCGGACTATCCACGTCCCCATGGGTCTTCACCAGAATTTTCAATCCGGTGGCGGCGTTCCTGCACTCTCGAGGGCTAAAGTATCACTTTTATCTCGACGATTCCCTGCTGAGGAATCAGTGCAGGAACGATCTCATCAAGGACACCAGCTTTGCTTGGGAGATCCTAGTTGCCCTGGGCTACCTTCCTCACGAGGGCAAATCAGAGTTGACGCCATCGCAGTCTCGAGTCTTCCTCGGAGTTTCATACAACACCCTATCGGTGCTGGCGAAACCTCCAGAAGACCGCTGGAAGAAAATTCAGGTGGCAGTGCCGGAGTTCATATCGGCACCGCACAGGAGTGCTCTCCAATTCGCTGCAATAATCGGCCTGTTAACGTCCACTCAGGATGTAACTCCTCGAGGCCGGTTGCAGCTTCGGCCGTTGATGATGCACCTCAACGACTTTTGGCCGAAAAGACACCTTTGTCCATCTGTCCCTGTGACAGAGGATGTCAAACGTCTCCTTCGCTGGTGGCTGCAGCCGGAGAACGTGATGATAGGTGTCACCTTCCTTCCGTTTCAACCGGTCCATCAACTGTTCACGGACGCATCGATGGAAGGATGGGGAGCACATTTGGGTTCGAGGTCAGTCTCCGGCTTGTGGAACGACAGCCAGCGGAAGTTACACATCAATGTATTGGAGTTTCTCGCTGTTCACCTCTCCATACAGAGATTCCTTGCGGACCTAACGAACCAGAGCTTGTTAGTAGCCACCGACAATACGACTGTTCTGGCTTACATAAACAAGCAGGGGGGAACTCACTCCCCCCAGCTTCTGGATCAGACACAGAAGTTCTTCAACCTTTGTTGGAGCAACGGAATTTCTGTGCGAGCTCGTCACATTCCTGGTCATCTGAACGTTTTGGCAGACACCTTATCCAGGCCAAGTCAGATAATTTCGACCGAGTGGCAGCTTCACGAGGACATCTTAGCCCAGATGTCTCGGATATGGGAGATGCCGAATGTAGATCTGTTCGCCACCCGTTGGAACCATCTACTGCCGGTCTATGTGTCTCCTGTTCCGGATCCAGCAGCCCTGGCAGTCGACGCCCTGTCTTTGGACTGGTCCGACATGATTGCGTACGCGTACCCGCCGCCAGCAATCTTGTCACAAGTCCTCCGGAAGATCCGAGCACACCCGTGCGTGGTCTACCTTGTGGCTCCGTGGTGGCCCTCTCGCCCATGGTTTGCAGACCTGATGGATCTTCTGATAGACATGCCTCGTCTTCTGCCGCTCTGGTGGAACCTGCTTCGCCAGCCGAGATCCAGTCTTTACCACTCGAATCCCGGTCTTTTTCATCTGACCGCGTTCAAGTGCTCCAGCATCACCTCGCTAAGACTGGATTTTCTGTCGAAGCATCCGAAAGGATGGTCCGGTCCACCAGAGCATCAACGACTGCGGTTTACCAGAACAAGTGGAAGATCTTCGCTGCCTGGTGTTCTAGTCGCGGAATCGTTCCAACCTCTGCCACTGTTCAACAGGTAGCGGACTTCCTTTTGTATCTGTTTCATGACAGACAGCTTGTTCCGGCCACGGTCGACGGTTATCGGTCCGCTATTTCGAGGGTGCTTCTGCTGACCACGGGTGTCAACCCATCGCTCGACGTCAACCTCTCTGCCCTTCTTCGTTCCTTTCGGGTGGAGAGGCCTACTCCGACGCCACAGCTTCCTAAATGGGATTTGGCTCTGGTTCTGAGACGGCTTTCTGAGCCGCCTTTCGAACCCATCGGCACCTGTGAGTTGAAGTTTCTGTCTTACAAGACCGTATTTCTGATTGCCTTTGCCTCTGCCGCCCGCGTATCAGAAATCCATGCCTTGGACTTCAGGTCTTTAAGATATAATCCTCAGTGGACCTGGGTGGCGTTATCCACTCTCCCGGAGTTTGTCGCTAAGAATCAATCTCTCTATGACAATCTTCCGAGGGAGTTCGTCATCCCGGCTCTGTCCAACATCTTATCTGCAGCTGTTGACGATGACAGAGTCATGTGCCCCGTCAGAGCTCTCTCTTGTTACTTGGCATGCGTTGAACAGCAGAGAGCAGGGCGGGTGCGGCTATTTATCCCGTTTGGGCCCTCATCAAAGCAGGAGATTTCTAAGAACACTATATCTTCCTGGCTTTCGAAGACTATTCGGTTTTCCTATTCGGACATTCCTTCTGAGTTAACTAATTTAACCAAGGTCTCCGCTCATGAGGTCAGGGCTTTGGCGGCTTCCTGGCCTCTATGGACCAATAGATCGGTATCTGATATTATGAGGGCCTGCCTCTGGTGGAGTCACATGACCTTTGTGTCCCACTACCTCCGGGATATGACGCTGCAAAGACGGGACATCTACTCTCTGGGCCCCCTGGTGGCTGCCCAGTCCGTTGCAGACCCGTCTACCAAGCACTAGACCCCTAGTGTTTTTACCAGGTTTTAAATTTGGTAAGTTACTTGCTCTCCCCATATTTTACTAAAAAGAGGGGGGGGGGCGGGTATTTTGGGTCTAGTGTATGTCAGCTTTATTCACTGGGCCTGTAGTTTCTATAGGCCGGATGAGTATATCAAGGACCATATCGTCATTTTTATACATTTATGGTCTTTGATTACTTCGCTGACTCCTGTACTCCCTTCGCTTATGCTTGGGTTCCTTTGTTTCCGACCACTCATTCCCTCCGTCCTGCTATGGTATTCTAGCAAAAGTATGTGAAGGTAAGTTTAACAGCGCAAGAAATATGAAAAATTTGAAAATCAATTTTCCTATTTCTAAGCTTAAACTTACCTTCACATACTGTGATGGCCCGCCCAGCCTCCCCGCTGATGGGTTATTCACACTGCGTTGAATGGGAAGAAGGAAGTGACGTGGTCGGTCACATGGGATCTGGGTACTCGCGCATGGGCATTGGGGCAGTACAGGGACTATTTTTATTCTGTGGTAATATGTTACAATTAGGCAATCGCGTAAGAACACGATAGCAAAAGTATGTGAAGGTAAGTTTAAGCTTAGAAATAGGAAAATTGATTTTCAAATTTTTCATTTTAAACAATTCTTGGGTAAATTTGAAAAAATAAGTATGATGCACAGTTAGCTTGGAATGGCCGAGAAGATGGCGGGCACGGACGTGTTTCTGTCTTCGCTCCTGACTGGATTTCACTCGAAATAAATAGTACAGACCCTACAGACACGGAATTACTGCATAATATCATTGTATGGGACCCAAACTTAACATACAGGCTGGTTTTAGTCGATGTACTTGCAGGTAGGTTGGAAAAATTGCATGTTTATTTCAATGCTGGCGATAGGCCACTCGATCGCTCTGTGCCTGTCATCTCAGCATCAGCCTGAGTGAACAGGCACCTGGGTCTACTATATCCGTATAGGAACGTTTCACTGTGCATTAAAAAAGGTATTCCATACAAACCAAGAACATTTGACACTGGATTATATAATGCCACAACTTTAATAGAGGTCTATATCTAGTAATGTTCGAAAGCTATACATAGCTTGCCAATGTTTACAATAGGGCCCCACTTCCGGAGTTGCGCGCACAGACTTTAGGGCAGAAAACTCATCGAATGAAGGGAGACAACTCGATTAACATGCAAATTAACAGGCAATGGCCTAAGACGGCTCACATTTATAGTCTTGATTTAGCGTCATCTATCGGAGGAAATTTATTGATGCGATACATTGGTCAAAAAACTTATATCATGCATTGTTTATAAAAAATATTTTTATGACAAATTCTCAGTAAATTGACATTATAGCAATCTTCAAACCTGGGCAAACAGGGAAGTGGGTATGGCCTATTCCGCGAATATATGACGGGGGATACAGGGCTCGAATTAGAGAAAATGCAATGGCCTGCTATTTTTCTTCGGATACGTAAAAATCGCAAGCCAAACCTTAGATGATCTGCTATTAGTAAATTTGACCTGCAGTTTTTCGAAATTTCCAAGTTACTTCGATCAAGGGGCACTCGATTAAATGATACAGGTAAGTACAACACAAGATATGATTTTAATAAAACTTATATTGTTGATTCCAATGTATTTTGTTGTTTATATTACAACTTAGACGACACATCTTTATCAATCCATATTTGTGACAGTTCGCCTGTGCCACGTACTAGTTAACCGGTTCTCGAGTTCACTATCAGATGACTAGAAATCACACATGAATCACATAAAATGTCAGACTATTACGATTGTAATGAATATTGATACATCATTGGCACGTGAAGATATCATAATGTTCAGAATATCAATCATAGAGTTCACTTGGAATGTACTCAGTTGTCTGAATTCTTCATCTCTTTCTAATGATTCTGCCTTCTTATGCGGATCACCCTTCGAATGAGTGATTATTGAGTGCTTTTTCACGTTCGTTGTACCGATTATCCATGCGTTTTGATAGTTCCGAGTGCTACGTATCTGCTTCTCATACTTGGCGCACAACTCACAATTGACCTCCGTAACAAGCGTGTGTCCGCCTTTTATGATCGTTTGTTTCGCGTTCAACCAGCTGAATCCCCACGATTTAACCGTGGACAGTTTGACAGTATTTTGTGCCATGTTTTAGGCGTTTAGCGTCGAATACCACGCTGACAGGCTTCTCGCTTGTTGGATGTTGTTAACGGATGCGGAAGTAATAACGGCAGGCATGCGCGCACACAACAAGGGAGACAACTTCGGACCGACTTACTTGCCACAACAATCGGATCGGCGCCAGTTCAGTACTTCGAGCCGTACGAAAACATTTTGACGTACAAAGATTGCTGTAATGGTTTGGCAGTACGAATATTTTCAATATCGAACGGAGAATCGATCTTTAGGCATTTCATTCGCCTAAAAACTTATCACCTGCTATTTTTTCACGATTTTTTTATTTTAGCAGGTCAATTTTCACTTGGCCTGCGACAGGCAAATTTTCACCTGCTTTTCGCCAATAGCAGGGCGCCATTTCGAGCCCTGGGATACGCCGGAGATAGTAACCAACATTTGATAACTGTGCCTGTATCTTTTCGATATTTGAATCTGTTTAGTTATTATTGAACCTGTACAGATGCCCGTTTCAGAAAAATATCTTTTGCTACACATATCTTTCACCCCACGACGAGAAGTTTACCGTAAAAGATGGTGTCGATTCGACGGGAATTTTCCGCGATACACCGGCACAAAACGTATTAATAATACTTCCATTGAAAACGCATCCATAAAATACAAATCTAAATTAAATAGTTTTCATCTCTAGTATTATAGAATCATGAAAATATAAACATTTTTGTATATTCTTCGTTTTTCTGGTAATGTTTACCAGAAAAGTCGGATTGAATTCGCCGAGAATTTTCCGTGATATACCGACACCAGGTTTCAGTACCGGTAACTTACTATGCCAATGCATCCATAAATTAAAAATCTAACTACTTATTTTTCATCTCGAGTATTATACAGGATCATGAAAATATAAATATTATTGCTGTATTTTAAGCTGTTTTCTTGTAATATTTATCGGAAAAGATGGTGTCAATTCGCCAGGAATTTTCTGTGATATATTTACCAACACTTTACTCGAAAAGGCTTCCGTAAAATAAAAATCTAAATGCAGGAATTTCTTTATAGTTTTATAGGATCATGAAATAAAATATCATTTTGTTTCTTAGTTTCCTTGTAATATTAATGGGAAAAGATGGTGTCGATTTGACAAGAATTTTTCGCGATATTATAGGTTTTGATAACTTTCCTTTGCGAACGCATCCATAGATTAACAAGCGCTGGATGAGCGCAAAGACCTCCGTCGAGGCAACAGGGTCCGTAGCGTAATACATCACTGAATAATATACGGCCGGATGCCAAGCTCAATTTTGCATTTGTTGGACGTTAGCTTCATCAATGGTAATTAATCTGGGATTGAGGGTTCCTCACTAGCATGTCCAGACAGGGATGTGAAAGTCACATTCCCAGCAAATAATTTTTGTTTGATTTGACGTGCTTGAAATATTGGGGTATGGAATAGAGTATATTGATGGAAAACCTGGAAAAGTGCTTGAGACATTAGGCCCCATCCCACCCACACCTCCCCATGAGAGGATCCCCTCACCCAAATCAACACGTTAGCGACAGAAATGCAGGGAGTAATCCAGAAATTATTTGGGGACGCCGATGGGGGAGGGTAGTGGGAGGGGGTATCCCCCCCCCCCGTCGCAGAGCGAAAATAAAAATGGAATTTGACATGCATCTAATGAAATAAACAATTATGCTCCCTGGATCAGTGTAGAGTACTATATCGAGGATTCTTGAAAATCACATCAACAACAATAAAGCCGAATGACAAACTTCATGTATCAATACTGTTTTGTGTTCATTCTTTGTGGAAATTTCATTACCTATATGTCAATCCGTCATTAGTTTATCCAAACTGTTGGCACATTTTCGTCGCTGTGCTGTTGTTGTACATTGTTAGGCCTAGGTGTTTCAATTTCCTGAGAATGTTCTGATTGTTCCTGGTCAGAAGTGTCCCGTTCGTCAGTTTCATTTTCGTGTGTATCGTCCACCGAAGCACCAGTTTCCGCGTCTCCGCCACGTGCACGTTTTATAAATGCAAAAGAGTGCGCTGATCAGTAGGTTTATCGTCTACACATTTTCGTTTTGACCAGTAGGTAGCAGCCTTTTTATTATGGCTGAGACCAGACGTTCTTGGACGACCCATTTTATCAAATCGTGTAAACCGTGCTCTTTTAAATTATACGACGACAACTTTTGACGATCGGTAGGCGCGCGTATAATTGTCAGACTCGAAGCGGAACCGGACTGGAGTACACTACTCCCGTCAATAATAAAACAGTGAAAGATGTTCACTATTTGAAGTATACTTCAGCCTTGAGAATGTATTTAATATACAAAACTAAACTGTAGTCGATGAGAAATAAACGTTATTTTTGTACAAATCTGATGTGTCCTGTCTGTTTTTACTGTAAATTTCAAGTCGGAGTTTTTCCATGTTCTGCTGAATTGTAGTGGCGCGTAGGCTCTAACACAGTGCTATGATGTCTGATTTACCGCGAGGTTTAGTTTGGATTTTTATTTTTTTCGTTTTCATTTGGGCGCGAGAGTTTGGGCGCCCATACCGGTATACCGGTAGCAAAACCTTCCTGGATTACTCCCTGAAATGAGACCCTGTGTGCCTAGTTGTACCAACTTGCTTGTGATTTTGTGCTTTAGGCCCAACACAGCAACACTTCATATTTTGTATGTGTACAGTATAGCATCATCATTGATGAGAGAATGCTCTTCAAAACACACCTGATTTTACCGACACTTCGTTCTGATCTGTCTCAGCATCATATGATGAGGATTCAATGCGCTCGGTATAATTTTGTATACTGGTGTTACAGGTCACCTTCGCCTTCACCTTACTGTATCAATGACCATGGACTTGTACATGTATCACATTCACATTGAATGGTGATGGCTGATGAGTATATTGCCCCAATGGAACAAATGACTGGATTCCACGCAGCAAATATTTATTGTGTAACAGTGAGAAGAAAATTAATTGTATAAACATTCCAAGCCTCATTGAACACAAGCCGCACCATACTTGATATGAATATAACGCGCGTACATTAGCTCGCTTGGACGTCGCTTAGTTAAATATGGACAGACTCGCAAAAATCTCAAAATTTTCAAAAGCCACAAAAATGCCCTCAGCTTGTACAGAGTAAGTAAAAATACTTATGTACAACTTGATGTTTAGAAATGACTGTGTTGAGCGGTTCTATTCTCAACTTCTCTTTTATTCTATGTCATAGAGGACAGGGTTTGGTAGATAATTAAAAACTGTATTAACTCGGCTTCACATTTTAGAGAATGACTTTAATTGAGCCAAAGATGAAAGAGAAATACACTTATAAAAAAATCTATTTAAAAAAATATATGTTTATATTAATTTCCATAATTTATTGAAAAAAACTATACGTAGACTTCGACCACCCAATATCACACAGGCCAGGCAACTGTGAGAACAAGTGAAAGATACCCATCGAGTTGAGCGGATTTGCAGATAAACAACAACAAAAAATTGCACTTTGTGCCTCACGAGGCCCTTCTCCATAGAGTGCATGCCAGTTATTTTTCTAGACTACAACAACAACAGTTTTTGCCTGTATCACAGTCCGAGCTTCCGATTACGCTTCAACCTTACCCAGACGACGGATAATTTTTGACAGATTGTCCGGCTAGGTTGTTGATCGGATTCACAGATCATGAATTCCACCGTGACGGAATCACCGTTGGGAAGACTTTTCTTTATTCAAAGTCATGTACTCGGAAGTTCCGTGGTCATACCCATGTAGTTTCAAGTTTAGTTTGCTATTCTATATGACATCTGTTTACGGATCCATGAAAAATCTACAGATGATCCAGCATTTTCAGTAAATCATGCTTCGAAATGTTCGTGACGGAATCACCTGAAACGGACATGACTCTTGACTAGTGTTGCTTGTCTATTTTTTTGCTGCTCTGTTTCAATCTGACTATTCTTATATGACATCTCTTACTAACATACAGTACCCAAGGATGATAAGATTTTTTTCATCGTGAGAAAAACGCGACTGGATCATCCCAGGGGTTAAATCTAGTCCGTGACGGAATCGACAAAAAATCGTGATGGAATCACGAGTGCGCTTTTTAAATCTTATCGGTAAAAGTGCTTTATTAATTACACATTTTCTTCAAAAAAATATTCCTAGAGTGAATTTATCTCTTCTACTTAGAAAATTAAAACTCTGACCTCTTATTTTTACTAAGGTATACAGCTCCCGCCACAGATTCAGATTCAGATTCATTTTATTGTATAAAACACCTCATCGAGGCCGTATACAAATTTAACAAAAGGAATACCAATAAACAGTCAAGATCAACATATTATACATGCATATCTTTTCTGCAGATGTTTCAAAATAGTATAGTTTTCAGTAAAGTGCAATTTTTCTTCTTTGACAATTTAGAATTTTCCGAGTTCTTCATGTTAAAAAATTGCGGGAAAAATATTTCGCTATTAAAACACATCTTCTCTATTATTGGCTTGTTCCCGGGGATCATAGGAAGCGAATAGAACAAACAGCATGCTAATATAGGGTCTATGACAGAATGTGGAGTGAATTTTATGCGAAAAAGGGCTGTTTAGCAATGTCCGCTTTTCCGTGGAATTCATGAGCGCACGATTGAAGTATCATGGGAAGATATATATTTTCAGTCGCTATCTCCCCCCCCCCAATCTTCAAACAAAAGGAAAAGAAAAAGCCGAGAGAGCGCCTCGTGAGGCAGAGTTATTTTTCCAGACTACAACAACAACAGTTTTTGCCTGTATCACAGTTCGGGCTTCCGATGACCCTTCAACCTTACCCAGACGACGGATAATTTTTGACAGATTATCCGGCTAGGTTGTTGATCGGATTCACAGATAACGATTGAAGCATGGGAAGATATATTTTTTCAGTCGCTATCTCCCCAACCCTCACCCCCACAACTAAAAAAAAAAGAAAAGAAAAAGCCGAGAGAGTTCTTCGGAGTTTTACGTTTTTGACCTCTGACTTTGAATTTGACTTCTCACTTCCGACTCGCATCCTGGTGAATGACACTCGTCCTTTATCTTTTTGCCGATTCAGAGATTCTCGGGGAAGTTTCCAATTATACTATCTGGAATGCGAGTTTTTCTTTCGTGAAAATTTACTTTTTATGAAAGCGCAGGTTTGTCTTCGTCGCATACCCACCGGCCATCTGTACCAGCGCGAAGCTATAAGTACACGCGCGAATTTAGTACCCTCGAATAAAGAGACCCGGTGGAAGCGCTGCAAAGGATACACACCTTTTGTGCCGTAAGCATTCATTTGTGTCCAAAGAAAGATTCAAGATTTCGTCGGGAACCATGACGATCCCTATTGGAAATACTATGAGTCGTGGGTTCCCCATATGACAATTATTTGGCGGGAGATTTCACGTTGCGCTCCTAGACCTCCGTCTGATTGACGGAGGTAAAAACCTAAATACATATTTTCATCATACTTTTACGATTTTTACCGAAATTCGCCAGGACAGGCTTCCATATAAAAAGCATGATTTGGGACCAATAGATATCCGGTAGCTAACAGGACATCCAACACCTTGACTCAAAACGATATTTGGTGTTTGTCACGGCTGATAAAAAGTGGCATTGCAACACTAGATTGCTTTTGATCAAAGTGGCAAATTAATAGAAAATGATAATTTGGTCAGAACGGATACGAAAGTTTTGTGTTTTGTGAAAACGATGGTACCGTACCACTAGTACAAATTTTATTTGTAAATATATATTCGCATTAGCCTAGCCCCATAAAGAAGATAAGGCATCTTATAATAAAGAAGTTCAAATTCAAACTTAGTTCCGTAGAATATGAATATTAAAATAACTCATTTTAACATGTTTGCCGTACCGAAGGCCTCAGTTTATTCACTTCTAAAATGTTCATTTGCTTAGAATTTGTCATGAAAATATTATTATATACAAAAACGAATTCAAGTTTTGTGACAAATGAATCGTATCCATAAATTTTGTTTCAAGATATGGCGCTAAACCACAACTATAAATGATAACTGTTTTTGACCAGTGCCTATAAATTTGCATGTTAATCGAGTTGTCTCCCTTGATATTTTCAATCTTTTGCCTTCAAGCAGAGGGCGCACAGTCTGTTTACAAACAGCGATGACGTCACAGGATTTTCCTCCATAGCGCTCCAGAGATGAGCTAAGTTTTCGACAATTACTATTTTCGGCTACTTCCGTCACATAACACGTCATTAATTTAATTGTGTACATGGGATGCCTGGACTGGTACAGCCGAAATATGAAGCCCAGTAAACTTTGGTGTGACGGGTTACATACAGGTATTCACGACTTACATCGCCTGTAATATGCATCGACAATTAAATTGGTGTCGTGTTACATACGGGATGTCAATTACTTTAATAGTTCATTAAGTGCCCGCTAGCTAATCCTGCATATTAAGATTCCAAAAACTATTTTCTTAATATTATGAAAAGTACTACAGCTACAGCTTTGAAAATTTGCAGTTTTCCAGGGTCTGAAATAACGGTCGGACATGTCCAATCAAAATCCGCCCTATGCCAAAAAAAAATAAAAAATTCTCCGAACAAAATTCTAACTGGAAAACATCATCGGACAAAGGTCAGATCTCGTCTTTATTCTTCTTGCAAGTTCATCAGATTAGCTTATTTCTCTCGTAAAGTGTAGATATAAATCACAATTGACAACCCATTGCATTTCGGAAATGGCTGTCGTGTACCATGCGAGAATTGTCGTGTTGTTAAAAAAACGGAAGTTTTTATGAAACTACTGTCTGCGCTTGCGCGAGGCATGTTCACCAGAACGAGGGTCGATGTATTGATCAATAGCCCTTATCCCTCTAGGCGAAATTTACACTGGTTACGAGTTTTCCGCTATCCCCGAAGTGATATGGTAATGAGCTTTCGCCATAAAAGGATGTTTCCGAGACCCCGAGTCGAATGATAATGAGCTTCTGCCATTTATGGATCTAACCCAAATTCACGTTACAGCTTGGAACTTTCACTTTCCAATGATATGCGGCAAAAACAACAACGCCAACTGTGCATTTTCATCATTCTTACAGTGCCAAAAATGGCAGAGAATGCATCTCCAGCAACCTAGAAACATTTGGCTTCCGGGGCCTAGGCGGCCCCTGGACCCCGGCCTGAGTTTGCTGGGATAATAAAATGTCAGATCAAATTGAAATTCCTTATTTCAGACCCTGGTTTTCTAGATGCATATTTCCTCTCAAAGTTACATCAAATTAGTGATTCGTGATTCAACCCTTTTCGCTCCAGATAAATATAATGAAAATTTCGTTTTTTCTCAATTATCTCCTATTATTTCTGGTAACTTTTCTCCAATGCTACATTGATTCTGTTGGACCATGTGATGGCCGATAATGGTATGCAAATTTGAAGTTCAAATGCGTAACAGTTTTTTAACGCCATAATATCGGAAAACGGAAAGGGCGATAACTTTGGAACGGAGGTAAAGGTCCGGTCGAAACTTAGGTCACTTCATTCTTGTGTTATCAGGAACATGTATTTTAAATTTCAGGATCATATAGTTAATACTTCTAGAGAAAATCAACTGTTCTAATGTTTCAAACACCAGGCTTATTATAACTTACTTACTTACTTTACTTACAGGCTTATCTATCATAAGGAATGAGCTGGAGGATTACAAGTGTTGTGCAAATGAAGCGATAACATTCAGACTGAGTAAGTCACATGTTTCTTTGTCTTCTTTTGAATCAAGTTTTTGCACCAGGACATATCCGTATTCTTTTGAATGTCAAATATTCCTGAACTGGTATATGTTTAAGTAAAGTATCATGGGAAAGAATTTGCCTTTGAATTTTCTTTTCTCCTTCACATGTTGTATCATGTACTGCATACCCTATTTCTTCTAATTTATCCAACAGTATTTTCAGACTAAGAAGCAGGGAAAAACCCATATTTAGATAAACTGAGGCTAAATATTATGGTATGGATACGTTATTTATCCAAAGAACTTAAATTTGTAGAATGTTAGCACAATTCTCTCCACTGTCTGATAATTATAAGAAATAAGGTATATAGATGTCAGTGATTCATAACTTAATATTGTTTTGCGGCATTATTGTGCAAGTGAAAATGGTTTGACGTCTATTTTACTTCAATCCTAATCTAAGTAAAACAGTCCTATAACTTGCTGTAGGATCTTACAGTCCCAAACTAACGTGAAGAATTTAGAGCTTCCCACATAGCAGATAAGATGTACAGTACCGTACCAAATGATACATGTATGCTTTTCATAACTTACACTGTGACAGACTAGCCATTTGATCGTAAAAAAAAGAGCAAGATGTCATCTGTTCATCTACACAGGTAGTCGACTATGTGGAAATTGTTGACAGGACGATTGACTTCAAGGACTTTGAAACTGGAGTAAAACAAAAAAGTTAAATGGTCGCGGCTGAAGGAAAAATATACGTGACCACTGGAAAGAGTGACGTGAAAAATCATTCTAAACATGCAAAAAAAAACTAAAAACTCGAAAACTTCTCAAATCTAATGGGACTTCATCCTGTCTGTTCGCTTCCTCACAGTCTGATGTTGAGTACACAGAGTCAAATTCATTTGCTTCCAGTAGTGTGGCATCTTTGATGTATGAAACTTTTTGTCCAGTATTTGAATTATGTACTGAAAATATTTGGTTAATAAGGAAAAAATCAATATAAAATTGGAGCTGCGAGCAGCATCGAGCCGGGGACCAGGTCTACACAGGGGCTAGTATCCAGGCCTATGCCGGAATGTGGCCGCCAAACCGTTCAGCTAATCGACAGTATTTTTCATTCAGTGCAACAGACCATTGCCTTCACAATATATCTCATCTTCCTTGTAATCTGTACCTCAAGGTTCAAGAGAACAAACGCTTGCAATATGGATAAGGTTTATCACAAAATCCGGGTGTTCATATTCCAACAATTTTGATTGGTCGATGGCGGCCATCTTTTTCAATCAATGAACTTTTTCAATCTAAGAACAAGAGAACTCGATCCAGTGATCATGTGTACCAAGTTTTACAATGATCGGCTTAGCAGTTTCCGAGGAGACGATCGTTGAATGTTTCACCTAAATCCAATATGGCCGCCAAACCGTTCAGCCAATCGAATATATCAGTGCAACCAGGGCCTGATCCAGGCCGTTTTTGAACCCGTTATAACGGGTTTGGGCGCCATGAATTTGGGCGCCCAAAATGAGAAAAAAAAAAAAAAATATTTTTGTTAGCAAATTCCCTCTGAACAGGCTGAAACCTATATTAATGCAATTACTATTGCCAAATATTAAGTTATCAGGCTGTATTTAGACCATTCATTACTCCCACAGCTTCCATGGGCTTCGACAGTCCCACATCGCGGCCTATTTCACTATAACTTATCACACTCTGCGCCAGGTAAGGGTGCCCAAACTAAAAGTCTAGATCAGGCCCTGGCAACAGACCATGGCCTTCCCAATATATTGCAGTGACCTAGAAATCCTTATCTATCAGGGTTCAAGAGAATAAGCCGTTGCAAAATTGACAAAGTTTTTCACAGAATTTAATATGGCGGCCAAACCACGTGACCTATGAGCAAAATTTTTGCATATTCGTGATCGCCATGTCCTATAACATACATTTCATAACTTTTCCGGTCAAAATCCGTTACTTGAAAATCCGACCATTTTGATTGGTCGATGGTGGCCATCTTTTTTAACGGATGAACTTTATAAGTCATAATAATGGAGAACTCTGTCCATTGATTATGTGTACCAAGTTTCACAATGATCGGAGCAGCGGTTTCAGAAGAGGAGATCGTTGAAGGTTTGGCGCTAAATCCAATATGGCCACCAAACCATTCAGCCAATCGAAAATATTTGCTTTCAGTGCAACAGACCATGGCCTTCCCAATATATCGCAGTGACCTAGAAATCCGTATCTATCCGGGTTCAAGAGAATAAGCTGTTGCAAAATTGACAAAGTTTTTCACAGAATTCAAGATGGCGGCCAAACCACGTGACCTAGGAGCAAAATTTTTGCATATTCGTGATCGCCATGTCCTATAACATATATTTCATAACTTTTCCGTTCAAAATCCGTTACTTGAAAATCCGACCATTTTGATTGGTCGATGACGGCCATATTTTTTAACGGATGAACTTTATAAGTCATAATATGGGAGAACTCTGTCCATTGATCATGTGTACCATGTTTCATAGCGATCGGTTCAGAGGAGAAGATCGTTGAATGTTTTAAGCCTAATCCAACATGGCCACCAAGGCATCTGACCAATCAGAATCAACTTAGTATATGCATTAGATCTCATCCCCCAGAACATATCCTGTAAGTTTGGTCTTAATCCACTGCATCGTTCTTGAGATATCTGTGGTGCAAAATCATGTGGAATAATAATACTGAAGAATCCGAACGATTTCAATAGGGGACCTAGGTCCTCCGGACCTGGTCCCCTAATAATGCCTTGAATTTAGATGACAATCTGCAGTTTTATTTCCCAGAAATCGCTTAGGATGCTTCTCCAGCCATCTAGGACCCAAGAGCTTCCAGGGACCCCGGCCTAAAGTGCTAGGACAGTATTTTTCCAGATTTTTTACAAAGATACACTTCAATCTCTGTCTATTACTCTGATGTATTTGCAGTAAGGCAAGAATCTGACCTGGAAGACGAGCGGACCTGTTTCAAGCCAGAAATGACCCATCAGCTGTTTGGTGACAAGTATGACATTGTTATATATCCATCACATACTCCCACAGCCAGAAACAGTAGTTCAAAATGATATTGCCATCAGTTGTCCTTTAGGCAATTTCCATCGACAGATACATATACTATCACCTCGAGGAAGTGAGGCGGCCACATATGGGGCACAGTGACATGTGGCTGATGCAAACGTTGATTGGTAAATGCCATTGTGGTCTCCTCACTTCCTCGAGGTAATGGTGTCTCAAACATGAATAGATTAAGTTGTGCAGCATGAGTGTCGCACTCTAGTTGCCCTAAGCACTTTGAGGATTCTATTCATATATGATGATCTTCCAATCTGCTTAGCCAGATAACTGAGTAGTAAACTGACAGAGGTAGATAATTGGAATTGTACTTTGGCCATGAGTTTATTAATTTTGTCATATGAACGTTCTTTCCGAGGAGATATTTTGCCCCAAATAGCCTCGAAAGTTTGCCTTTGTCAGTCTTCTGGATTGAAGCTTTACCTCGGCTATTTCACAGATCCAGACACATGCATGGTGCTCAAATGTGTTTGGGTCAGGTTAGTAGTTAGTCCCGACTGAAGAGGAGTAGGACCCAAATGTCTTGTACAGTAGCTAGAGGGCCTAAAAAAAAAAATCCTGTGTTTCCGGTAACATGCATCAGAAAAAATAGGGGAGGTAGGTAGGGATTTTTTTTTTTTTTTTATATGGGGGCTAATGGAATAAGCATTATTTTACGCTGTTCTTTGTACTACACAACCAGAAAGAGTTCCATTTTGAACTAATGACATTTATGCATAAATGTTTATGAATTAAATATTGTGTAAATATATACATAAGTGATTGAGTTAAATATTTCTCTTCTGTCAAGTAAGACCATGGCCTGAAAAAATTGAGGTAAATGGTCATTTTGGATTTAGGTGGGTAGAAGAACAAACAAATCCATTCATCCTCTAGTTGATGTGAGCCCAGTTAAAGTTTGCGAGAATGTTTTGTTCTCGAGATATAATCATAATGTCCAAAAGGTTTGGAGCTAATGGCCTATGGCCTCAACCAGAATCTTCTTGGGTTTTCATTGATTTACTTGCTAGATAAAAAGACATTAAAAAGTCCAGCTTTTTTATGTAAGGACAACACATCACCATAGGCTACCATGTTATCAGGGCCAGGATGATAATAGTCTATCTAATCTGTACAGTATAACATGCTGTCCGTGATGTTCAAAATAAATTTTTAAAAAAACCCATCTAATTGAGAAATGATCTCTTCACATGGTACTCTGGGGATATAATTACTATAATTGAGTTGATATACTGTGTGAAATTTTAATGTTTTACGAAAAATTCAGTTCGAAATCTCGACAAAAACGTATAGAATAGATCGTCTACGGCACTGGCTGCCTGCAGTGCCCCGTGCAGAACATGTTCAGCGTAGGCAAGTCGCGTTATGAAACTGCCATGAAAAGGCAGCAGTTGGTAGTATTCCTTCATCCCCATTTGTCTAATTTACTTGTCAGGAGAACGCCCAATTTATCTTTACTTATCAGGAGAATGAGCATCAATCGATCAAATTCAACAATGGCAAAATCATCGGACAGTCGTCTTTTTGCATTTGTGGTTGTTGCTTCACGGGAGAGTTCGCTGGAGAATCGGGAACCCTCGCGCCAGCAGTAATCGCACTATGGGTGACGGAGTCCGACTTCGTGGATTCCCAGAATGCAAAAAAAACATGGCGCTGGTGGGCGAGAGATGCCGGACGAGGATGATTTTGAAATAAACGTAAGCCCATGTCGATCAAAACGCTATCCAAGCATTGGCCCGCCTATATTATTGGATAATATATATTGTAACTTGGTCCGTCTCAGTCTCTCTACCGTCTACCCATCTTTTGGGGCCATTTGCGAGAAATATCAGTCAGAAAAAAAGAAAAAAAAATATTTAGGGTCGGCAGAAAAATCTAGGGTCGGTCGGGTTACCGGAAACACAGGTCTTTTTTTTTATGCCTAGGTAACATTGCTCTCTCAGGTCTTCCGAGCTATGGGATCTGACATTGAAAATCTCTTCTTTTTTTACAGTGAGAGCATTTTCGGGTACAAAGACCTGGAGGTTCAAATATATTACAGTGCTGCAAAATTATCAACATACATTAACCTGAAGTATACAGATAAAGTCTCACCGGAGAAGGACGATGGGCTCTCTGTAAGTAATTGATATCAAACATTAGGATCAATGGATCATTCTTAGACAATTTATAGATTTTCATTCCAATGTAATTGATCCATCGTGCAACTGTCTGCCAATATATTCGGTTGGAGATACTTTTGTACTGTTGTGTCGATAACTTGTAAATACGCTACATGAACATATGCTGTGACAAATGTATGATAGAGTTCATTACAAAGCATTGTATGATTGTCAAGAAAAATACTTGAGCCTGATAACTTATCTTGTGAATGTTTTAGCATAAACAGTTCTTTTATTATTTACTTTCAGCCTGATTACTTGTCCTGTGAATGTTATAATAAAAACAATTCTTTTATTATCTGCAGCCTGATGAGATCATAAAAACATTGGCAGAGAAGATACCTGCAGATTTCACTACAAGTCTAGATGACTTTGTATCCAGACTCCCCAAAGATGCCAACTTTAAGCCATTCGGAGAGCTATTACATTCATACAAAGTGGAGAGAGGTACATTTGTAAGCAGCATTAAGACTGTACCACTGATCATCCACATAGTGTGTAAGAGGTGAAAAGGTTTTGGTGGGGGGGGGGGGGAGAGGGTGCCCCTATCAGTTTGGCTTCCATCCACTCTGTGCTAGCTAGGTTGATATTGCAATCTGTTGCATTAGTCATCTAGCTACAATTTGAGTAATTCGAAACAGCCAACAACTCTTTGTTGTATGTGATTGCTTTTGCTTGCATGATTTAGGAGTTAATTGGATAAAACACTGAAATTGTAACAAGCATAATTTTCATTTGCAGAGACTTGTGACAGGCAGTTTGAAATATACAAGTCAGAAATATCTGTTCCTGGCTTTCTTGACTTCCATGAAAGGCTACAAACATTTATTCTCTTCTACATTGATGCTGCCTCTTATATTGATGTGGACGATGACAAATGGAAGTTTTATGTTCTGTAAGTATGTGTCAGAATCAGTAGCAGTACACATGTAGCATCGCCATACTTGCTGCTTTCAGCTTAGAGTGATATCTATTTGTTCCACATAAATTAATTGATAGATTCTCATGTTCTTTCTTCAGTCTGTTTTCTGATATTACTGCTTTTGAAAACATTGATTTGACCCCTATATTCTGAGTGGATTTTCTGTCTGTCAATTCAAGGAGGTACACATTCATGGAAAGCTGAATGTTCAGCATCTTACTTATCAACTATTAACACAATGATATAGTGGTAATGCCTTCATTTCTGATGTTTCACTGTAGATGTCAACCGCCTTGTTAGCAAACGGCAAACTTTAAAATATATGTATACATTTGAGGAAATACTGTCAAGACAGATATAAATAAATGTACCTGTATGGTAGTAGTTGTGGTATATGTCCAGAACTTACACGTTAAGAACTTATTGTCAGTTTCCAACTTTATGCAGTGAAACCTGTGAATTACGACACTTGAGTAAACTGACCAACCTCTAAATACTGACATTATCTGTGGTCCCAGATTTCATATTTTTAACCTCGATAAACCAGAACCCTGTTGAAACCAACACTACAATCTGGTCCTAAGCATGGTCGGAATGCACAGGGAACTTTCATTGTACATGTGTGATTGAAGGAATTTTTGCTGAAATAAATTAGTGTTAGTGCTACCCTTCCTGAGTTTTTCATGATTAATTTTGTGTCAATAATGATTCAAACTATGTTGGTATTGTTCTTGTAGCTATGAGAAGTACCAGTCCAATGGGAACCCAATGTATGCAGTGGCAGGCTACATGACTGTCTATGAATATTATGCATACCCAGAGAAGATCAGACCGAGAGTCAGGTAAATTCCTCACCTGGGATCACAATGTCAGACTAGACTTGGACATTGACCTAATGAAATATCAACTTTTGTATAGATTTGGGTGCATGTATGGTGAATTCCCAGTTCAGAATGAGAGAAAAACTGGCGGTTTTAATATCAAGTATCAAGTTAAATAGAGTACCTGAATTTATTGCTCAAATCTACACCTGCTATTGTGTTGCCCTAATCCTCCTTTGAGATTCTGTTGTAGACAAAAATTCTCACCCTCTGGAGCCTCAGCCAATAGGTTACACTGCACCTGCGCCCAAACGCACTTCCCCAAATCCTTTTTCTTCCTACAGCCACAACGTGTGGACGTGTTTAGAGCAGCTCTGTTAGAATTAGATTTTTTGTTTTTGTCTATCGTGATAGGGAAATTCAGTCTAGATTTAGTTATACATTGTAGAAGCAATGCCTAAACCACCGGGAATGCTAAGCGCTGCGAATCTTGCATACAATCTTGGTCACATTTGGATTTACATTCTTCGTGTTTTTTCCTGCAAAAATTATTTATGCTATCGGAAAAATACGTGTCTAGAATGTATTTCTTGGGACGACCAAGCCTGGGTGATTATGCACAGGCCAGACAGGGATATTTATTGCAGGCCGCTAGACGGCCACTCCACGACGGGCAGCAAGCGGAGATTAACCTCCGAGTTGACAGGCATATCAATGAGGACATGCCGGATTGGCAGTCACCATTATCGCCTGTAATTCCGCCCAGTGGCCAAGACTTCCAGCCAAGCGGTACAGTCAGGCGAAGCTAGAACCCGTTTGACGAGCTCTTACCTAGGTGTGGGCTTTCACTATTCTCGGGCAAAAGAAGAAGACAAAGAAGTGGACCTATTGTACAGGAACAGCTTTTTGTTATCGGGACAAAGGGACATATGGCCCAGCCTAGCAGCTGACCTTGACCTTCACGCAGTCAAGATGAGCCATGCAGTCAAGATGGCGCACAAATAAAGTTGCTATGTGTTGTCGTTTACACCCGGATTTACGCTAACAACGACTGGGAATCGTCGTCTCGAGTCTTCAAGTTTCTGTTGGGAAGTATCCATTCTTGCTAAAATTTAACGATAACATATAAATGGCTATCATGAATTCTTTCCGTCCATTTATTCCGTTCTATTGTGTTGTTGTTGTAGTTCGCGTCATGTAAGTCGCAGATTTATTTCAACACGTATTATTACGCACGTTGCACACAATTGAATGTGCCTAACTGCTCTCCTGATAAATAAATGTTACCATTGTATTCGTTTATAAAAATCACAAGAGTCTATTAGAATTTGTGCATTTCCCGTTTTTATTACGAAGAAACTTAGATATATGTTGGTCTCTTAGAGTAACCATTCACTCGAAGAACAGGCTTTGATATATTTAAATCAGAATGGTTCTTTAATCAGTTACGATTTCTTAGACCTAGATTTGAAATTAATCTTAGTATTAAATTAATTTCTTTTTTACTGAGAAATTATGAACAGATCTGATGTGGGTTTATTTTCCCTGGAAGACAATCAGAATACTCTCGTCCGACACGACATTAGTGTTACGTAGATTTTCCCTGGCATTATGTCTGCACAGGTCTTATTCAGGGTTATATCGACTTCAGCAGACTTGTTACGTTCAAGACAAAGATCAAGTCTGGAGTATGCAATCGTCGGTCACTGGTTTGTCACAGCCTAGGAACACAGTACCCAGGCTATGGTCCAATTGTTTACGTTTAGAGCTATCATTTCAATCAAGACCGAACAATAGCCCCATCTTTTTCTTCCCAGCGGACGTCCGACCTGGAGACGTCCTCTATCTAGCCACAGTCCAGTACAATCGACTCTATGGACTACAGCTTCATTCATTCATAGACTGCTAATGATTTTAGCCATCCCTCTTTTACTTGCTTCATCCAAAACAGCTCTTTGGTCTACAGCATTGTAAAATTAAATTAATTTCTTTTATTGAGAGATTAAAAATAAAATAAAATTAAAAATTATCTGCATAATTTTTACTGTCATAATTAACCGGATGATCATTTTATACTTTTGTGACGGACTGGTATTATATGACCTCAATTTTATATTGACTCAGCATTGAGCATTGATTTCATGGGTTATTATGTAACACCAGTGATCTCTTTATGAATCATTTGATTGGTCAGTTCCAGATTGTGGATATGAGGCATGTTCTTGGACTATGCCATTGCCTTCCTAGACCATGTTTCCTCTTCCACTTGTCCGTTATAGATCGTCCTTCATTTCAGATTCCGCAACGACACTATGGGCTATGGTTTCAGATGAGCCTCTACGATGTTTTCAAATCTTGATCGTCGTTTGTCATCCGCATCATTAGTGCTCCTGTTCGTGTCCATCTGCCAACGACACAGGACCCTTACGGTAGTCCCTACATGAAGTGTCAACCTCCGTTTTTCACGGACGTCAACTCTGGAGTATGGATGCGTTACGTTTGCGGATAAATGGCATACTACTACCTTTGTGTCGGAGATGTTCGAGCTTACAAGTTTGGTGCTCTGTCTCCGTTATGGTCTTCATGTTACTTCGTCCAGACGACCTCCTGTATCGGACTGTCATTGGACCGAGTATTGTAGTGTTCCCAACCACTCTCCCTTACCCTCTGCATGGATAGAGTTGTCAGGTTTGGATCCCTTTTCCTTAACCATCTGGTAGTTCGGCGGCCGTTTACAGCTGGGAATTTGGCACCTGTAGCCACCACCCCGTGTCATGATGACGTCGGTTTCATCGATCCAGGCCATCTACATCTCTCAGGATTGGTAAACCCCATCGATTTATTAGACGCAGATCTTCACATACCCATTCATCCTCATCGCTTCCTACGCTTACCATCGCTGGTCAAGGATTCGAGTGGCAGTTTCTTCCTTTTCGAAGTCAACATCGCATCATGATTTTTTCATCAGTATCTCAAAACCAATCATGGCGTTCCTGCATCTATGGGTATTCATATCGAGGTATACCCAGTCGACATCTTGGTTTTTACCCCTCGGCCAAAATTTGGCCGAAGGGTATTGTCGTCGTCATGTACGTCTGTCCGTCACACCTTTCTCGTTACCAAGATATCTTCAGAACTACTTACCCTAGGCAGGGCCTGATCTAGACTTTTAGTTTGGGCACCCTTACCTGGCGCAGAGTGTGATAAGTTATAGTGAAATATGCCGCGATGTGGGACTGTCGAAGCCCATGGAAGCTGTGGGAGTATTGAATGGTCTAAATACAGCCTGATAACTTAATATTTGGCAATAGTAATTGCATTAATATAGGTTTCAGCCTGTTCAGAGGGAATTTGCTAACAATTTTTTTTTTTTTTTTTTTTTCTTTTTTTTTTTTCTCATTTGGGCGCCCAAATTCATGGCGCCCAAACCCGTTATAACGGGTTCAAAAACGGCCTGGATCAGGCCCTGCTAGGCACACCAAACTTGCAGTACACATCCGTATGCGCGTGACGCAGAACCCTATTGAATCTGGACCTGATTGGTTGGAAACTTTGGCGGCCATCTTTAATTTATGTGAAACCATCACAGCTTTCTCGTTACCAAGATATCTTTAGAACGACCTACCCTAGGCACACCAAACTTGCACTGCACATCCATATGCTCATGACCCAGAACCCTATTGAATCTGGACCTGATTGGTTGGAAACTTTGGCGGCCATATTTAATTTATGCGAAATCATTAATCTTGTGTATCTTATGTACCATTTCACTGTTCCGTGTGTGAACTTGGTATAGATCATCGATGCATCAAGAAACTTCAAAGGAATGACCAAACCAGTTTCCCTGATTCGGTGGAAACCTTGGCGGCCATCTTTAATTGATGCAAAATCTTTAATGATATATATCTTTGATACCATTCAAGTGTTCTATACGAAACTTGGTATACAGCATCGATGTATCAAGAGACCTGCAATGTATAACCACATCAGTTCCTCTGAGTGGCAGGAAGGATGGGCGGCCATCTTTAATTTATGCGAAATCATTAATGATCTCTATCTCTGATACCGTTCGAGTGCTCGGTGTAAAATTTGGCATATATCATCGATGCATCAATAGACTTACGATAAATGGCAGTTCTGGTGTTTCTGATTGGGCGGAAACCTTGGTGGCCATCTTTAATTTATGCAAAATATTTGATGATGTATATCTTTGATACCATTTCAGTGTTCTATATGAAACTTGGTATACAGCATCCATGTATCAAGACACTTGCAATGAATAACCACATCAGTTTCTCTGAGTGGTGGGAAGGATGGGCGGCCATCTTTAATTTATGCGAAATCATTAATGATCTCTATCTCTGATAATTTTCAAATGCTCTATGACAAAATTTGGTATACATCATCGATGCATCAACAGACTTATGTAATGAATACCGACTTCTCTGATTGGACATAAACCTTAGAGGGCATTTCTAATGGCAAATTTTTTCATAATCTGTATATTTGTCACTTGACTGCTTGGTGTTCCTGAAGTCTTGCTTCAAATTGAATACATTATGAATGGCTGGCACCCAGAGCCGAGGGGTTTTCAGATGCGCAGCTTCGTATTTTCCTCACCCTCAGAAGTCAGAGTTGCTACCAGCGCAATGTCGTCACTTCATCGGAGCAGTCTTCGACTCAGTCCATAAGTTGGCACGACCTCTAGAAGACCCAGTGGACCAAGCTTCAGACTACGGTTCCAAGTTTTTGCTTCACCTTCACAGCCCTCAAGCTTTGGCAGAGTCTTTTAGGTCAACTCACATCCACTCAAGACCTCACTCACTACGGTTGTCTCCAAGTTCAGCCTCTGCAACACCACCTACAGGGATATCTTCAGATGTCATTCCTCAACCCCCTGGTCCGGTATTGACATCTCTACATCCACATCTGATTTGGTGGCAGTCCCGTTACAATGTCATGGTGGGAGTACCCTTTGTACCAACAGCTCCACTACACCATCTCTACACCAATGCATCCGAGACAGGTTTGGGAGCCCATCTAGACGACCTGGAGATGTCCGACAGATGTCGACATCGGATGCCAAACTTTATATCAACCTCTTGGAAATGAAAGCTGTCATCTGTGCAGTCCAACATTGGAGTAATCTACTGGTGTATTCGTCTCGTCCCATCATTAACAGACAATTCAACTGTCCTTGTTCATACCAACAAGATGGGTACCACCGGATCCTTCCCAACATTCCATCTGGTTTGGACCCTCTTCGACTGGGCTTTGCAACGCCACTGCCACATGCGTGCTCGTCATGTTCCAGGTCGGCTCTATGTATTAGCAGATCATCTGTCTCGCCAGACACTGTACTACAGACCGAATGGCAACTGCATCCAGAGGACTTCCAACACATCACCAACATCTGGGAAACCCTCTGATCGACCTGTTTACGACGAGGAACAATGCACAGCATTCCCTATTCGTCAGTCCGGTCCTGGACCCTCGAGCCTACGCCATCGATGCCCTATCGATCACTGGTACAAATTCCCTGCATACGCCTACCCACCCATTGCCTTACTGCAGGAAGTACTACAGAAGATTGTTCAACACGACTGCATAATTCTTCTCATTGCTCAGTGGTGGCCTCGTCGACCGTGGTTTCTGGCCCTGATCCCTCTACTCAACGCCTCTCCACGTCGCCTACCAGTTTGGGCCAACCTGTTAAGCCAATCCTACGGGATACCCCATCACAACCCTCAGTGGCTCAACTTATACAACTGCAGATTACCAAGTGTACCCTCACAGACCAAGGATTTTCAGCAGATATTGCAGAGACGATGGTTTTCACCCAACGGATCTTCCACATCACAGCACCAGTCTAAGTGGAGATTTTTCGTCTCATGGTGTCCACGTCGAGGCTCCGATCCCGACACTGCTTTCTTCTTCACCTGCACCAAGATAAGAAGCTCAAAAGCAGCACTATTGAAGGGTACCGATCAACCTTGGCCCGGGTTCTACGTTTATCTGCTGGCATTGACATTAGCCTGGATCCCAATATCTTTGCTCTTCTACATGCCTGTGCATTACAGTCACGTCTTTCCCGACAACTATTACGAAGTGGGACATTGGTGTGGTTTCTCAGCGCATACCTTCGCCCACCACCCTTTGAACCATTACAGTCAGCCTCTATGAAAGCTGTTTCCTACAAGACTGCCTTCCTAGCGGCCTTCGCCCTGGCGTCTAGAGTATCCGAGCTTTATGCCTTGGAAAGAAAATCAATGACTTGGACGGCAGATTGGGCACGCATATCCTTCCGCCTGTTAATAAGTTCATCGCCAAGAATGAGACTGTACGACAAGGACCTTGTGCTCAACGTCTGTATTCCATCCCTGCATTATCAGATTTTGTTCAAGGACTTGATAACTACATCTTGCTGTGTCCAGTACGAGCAATACGTCACTACCTCAGCCGTACCAATCCTATCAGAGGTTCTTGTCGACTACTGATGCTCTCTCTTCTCCCAAGGGCTACTCAAGACATTACCAAGAATACGGTGGCCTCCTTGTTGAGCAAGACCATTAATGGACATATGAATTATCCCGTTATGTCCAGTGTTCCAGTACGAGCAATATGTCACTACCTCAGCCGTAGCAATCCTATCAGAGGTTCTTGTCGACTACTACTGCTCTCTCTTCTCCCAAGGGCTACTCAAGACATTACCAAGAACACGGTGGCCTCTTGGTTGAGCAAGATCATTAAATGGACATACGAACTATCCCTCGATGCCCCCCCACTGCTAGCCTCTGCATCTTCTCATGAAATACGAGCCATCGCAACATCATGGCCTTTATGGAAGAACGTATCGCTGGATGACATTGTCCAATCCTGTGCTTGGAGTGCCAATTCCACGTTTACAGATTTCTATCTGAGAGACTTGTCAGTACAAACAGACAACCTGACCATGTTAGGGCCGCTCGTTGCTGCCCAACATGTAGTCGCCTAGTCTTCAAAGAAAAAAGAGGGGGGGGGGGGCAGTACCGATCTCAAGCCGACCGACCAGTCTGCAAGATGGTTAAGAGTCACGGCATATCGGTAATCGCCAATACCAGCCAAGCCAGCTATCAAGACCCCGACACTAGTAAATACAGTGAGTATAAATGTATTTATTTTCTAGGTAAATCTAGTGTCGGACATTCAAGAAAATTTCATAGTAAGAAATTGGCGATTGGAGCATATCGTTGGTACCCTAGTATTCGGGTTCAGAAGCCCCGGTCCTTATACGCTTCTTACCGTATCACTAGTAATTGCCCCTTAGCCCCTACAGTGCTTTACGCCCAGGGTTTACTGACGGGTTCAATTAACGTACCACAACCATGGTCAGTTGGTTCCACTAGTATTCGGATTCAGAAGCCTCGGTCCTTATACCTTTCTTACCATCTTACTAGAAATTGCCCCTTAGCCCCTACAGTGCTTTACGCCCAGGGTTTACTAACGGGTTCAATTTACGGTACCATGCATCTCTGATCATCTCAGTGGTTACAGCCACACTTCAACAAAGCCGAGGCCCACCTCCTACTGTTGGTAGTAGGCAAACAAATAGCAGGTGTAGATTTGAGCAATAAATATTAAACATTTATAAACAATGTTGGTATTTATTATCAAATCAAACCTGCTATTGTCTTGACTGCCCGACCCAGCCTCCCCGCACTCTTCTCGGCCTTGCACGCATCACGCTTATAGGCTTATAGAAGAAAAAGGATTTGGGGAAGTGCGTTTGGGCGCAGGCGCAGTGTAACCTATTGGCTGAGGCTCCAGAGGGTGAGAATTTTTAGTCTACAGCAGAATCTCAAAGGAGGATTAGGGCAACACAATAGCAGGTTTGATTTGATAATAAATACCAACATTGTTTATAAATGTTTAATCTTTACAAGATGAACATCATCTCACTATAGCTGACCTCTCCGCCATGAACGTAACGTTTCAGTGTGACAAAGATCTCCACCAATTTAGGATGGTATTGGCAACTTTAATTTTCGTGGATGCATTCATTCTGTGTCCTTCTTTATGGGGAAGTCAACTTAGGTATTATGAGGATGTTCTTCAATGTTAAAAAATCCTGGAGTACCTTTCCCACATTATTGTAATATCAATGGACAGACTCTGAAGTCTGGACAAGCCTGACAGCAATCTCTGGGTTGTTCATTCCATTTGTCCCCATACTCATACATGGAAATATGTTTAGTACACCCTAACTAATAGGGAGAATATTGCTGTTACATTGGCAATGGTGTCAGCTTGTGGACAAACTGTTAAACATCTTGATTAAAGTATTGATCTTGCTCGTTTCTCTTACTAGACTTGCGATTCATTATCTTCCATTTCCCGAACTTTGAACAGTACTTATACTGTGCAGTGCACAAGCCTGAAAAATTTTTTTAGAGGGCTGGGGAACAAAACGGATCGCTCTCCTTAAATGTCAGACTGAAAATATTTTGAAAACATCCATAATAACACTGATTGTCATGTCTAGTTGACGTACTTGAAACCATGCTTCAGACAATGCTTTTCTTGTTTATAGTCAGGTGCTAGTTTTACCACCGTTTCAAAAACAAGGTCATGGTGCTCAGCTGGTACAGACCTTCTACAGAGAATGTTACTCCAAACCAGAGGTCTTGGATATCACAGGTAAAATAGATCTAAAAGTGGCAAGTTTCCTGTATCGCCCTGAACCATTTTATGTCCAGAACTTCTAGAAAACTTTTCATTGTGGGAAGTATTTCATATATCCTGGTCTGATGTATACCTAGGTCTGGCATAAAAGAACCTGGCCTTCGGGGCAAATCATAATTATCTGAGCAGAGGGGTACATTCTCGACCCATTATATATTCAGCTTTATATCTTTCTTGTAAATGTGTCCAAAGCACCCCCTGAAATGTTGGTATAAAGTCATTAGAGCATTTCCACAAAGTGGATACTCTTATGTTTTCATGAGAAATGGCTCCGCCGGATCCGCCGCCGCCGCCGCGACTTTAAACGTGAATATCTCTGGAACCGTTAAATATTTTCGGGTCAGACTTTGTGTGCTATCTCCTTAGGCCTGGGAAATTTGCCTGGTTGTGTTTCGATAGCTGATGCTCACCACTAGGTGGCGTTGTAGTCAGAGCATAGGTAAACCTTTCTGTGACGATTTCGTCTGAACGACTTGTTTGATTTCCCTGAAATTTTATTACAATGATCTTGAAGGATAGGCAATGTGCTGAAAAGGTTGTGGTGTAGCTGGCGTAATTATAAAGGCACATTTTTGCATTTCAAAAAAAGAAGTTTTTTGTGAAATAAAAATTTGCCATTCTCTTGGAGAAATATTTAAAGATTCTTCTATTCTATGTTGCCAAGCATAAATGTAGGATTGCCGACATGATAATTTTATTTTGGTGCGAACCAAATTGCTATTTAAATGAAAAATCTCAATTATCTGACTTAACGTCAAAAGCTCCATAACCATTATCATGATCAAAGTTTTTTCCATTGAACTTTTATGTGCAATCTCCCTAGGGCTTTAGATTTCACCTGCTTGTTTTTCATGGTATTTGGTTGTTACTAGGTGGCGCTATAGACATGAATGCAGGTAAACATGTGTAACATCATATCTTCTAAAACAACATGTTTGATTTCCATGAAATTTGAGCATAATGATCTTGCGAGATAGGCAAAGAGCTGACAAGATTTTGGTGGTGTTGGCGAAATCATGGAGGCGCATTTTTGCATCTCAAAATAAGATTTTTTGCACAAAAATGGAAATTTACTTCTTTGCATCAGGAAAAAGTCATTCGAGTATGCTGAACATGAATATAATTTTCCCAGTGTTATAATTCACATCCCTTGTAAGCCAAATGACCATTTTTTTTGTAATACGTGAAATTTACATGACTTGAGTCCAATATCTACATTCCCGAGGCCACATCTGAGGATTTTGCTTCATCATGTAGTTTCGTGATATTGTTCATCATTGGGTGGCACTATAGACAGTAAACTTATATCGCACAATTTATTGGCATTTCATGAAGTTTATTGTCCGACAGACAAAGGATTTCAAAGGACTGAAAGGTTTTTTGTTTTTTTTTGGATTGAAATTGAGGATTTGCAGCCCATCAACATAATGCTTGATTTATATCTCATTATACATTCTTTTTCACAATGATTGAAAGGACATTGGTGCTGTTAGCGCTGGCATATACATGTGGCATTCAGCATAGTCTGCCGAATATATCTAAATCTAGGCTACATCAACCCCTGCTTACACACATGTATGGAAAATTGCAAGGATTTAAGTGAACATGAAGTCCGGCCATTTTGGTCGAATAGGCATACTGTAACACTGATATTCTGCTTCACCTTTCAAGTCTCATAATGTAGGCCTGTATGTTGATCATTCAGGTAATAAAACCTGTAATGTTTGACTTATTGCATAATGCAGTTATAAGTGGACTACTAGACTGTTTGTATCAACAAAGTAAACACTTCATTCCAGAATCAGTGCTATTTCTCTCTCCATTACTGATATAATAATTTCTTCCTGTTTCCAATTACATAGTCTGCAGTGGTTGGGAACTCTGGGCTTCCAGATGTCTGGGGATGCATTCTGGTCAATTTTCAATGAATAAAATAACAAATTATCACTCAGTAAATGCTCATTTTTTTTGTTTTATGTGGAGGTCCCCAGAATTAATAGGACAATCGAGATGTGAAATTGCACATACCGTTGCATTTTTACAGCACAGTAACAAATGTTGATAATTATTTTTGAAGTGGAACTTCTACATACCTGCTATATGGCACATCCCACCTGGGAATTTTTTACATGTATATCTAATTGAAGTAATCCATTGGAAGCACTGATGATTTTCCAATAACAGAGAAGAAAAGCAACTCCAAGTAGCTAGGGATGACAATTTCATTCTGTATATTTCGCTATTAGTTTTAGCATCTTCAGCAGTGAACAAAGTTACAAACAGCTCAATACGCACAGTATATACAAGGCATAATATGATCTTAGCCAATACACAATTATAAATAGGTGAGTCAGTAAATTATGTCAGTCAGTTTGGACGGATACTAAAATGCTGTCATTTTCAGAAATTAACCTGACAGTGATCTACAAATGGTGTGATTCAGGTGATACAATACACACTGTAATTGATGAAAACAATACATAATCTGCTTACTTGGTAAGAACTAAGTAAACTGTACACAAATGAATAAAGTATTGTGATATAGTGGGTATTTACCTACATTGAATATTTCTACATGTCATCTGCCAGATGTCATGAAGTTTGGATAAGGACTGTCATTTTAAGATAATATAGGTATAATTTACTTGGCAATCCACATCAGAATTGATGAAAACCTACAAATGTTGTAACTCGCATGTTTCATAATTGTAGTATATTCCCATGCGAGTTACAACATTTGTAGAGTGTGTATTGTATCACCTGAATCACACCATTTGTAGATCACTCTCAGGTTATCGCTTAAGATTTAACAATTTCTGAAAATGACAGCATTTTAATATCCGTCCAACCTGATATAATTTACTGGCTTACCTATTCATAATTGTGTATTGGCTAAGATCACATTTTGCCTTGTATCAGAAGTGGATGAAAACTAGAAGTATGCAAGGATGTATTCAGTGTCATCGACGGCATGTTACCCGTTTTAGCGCTTCCAGTTGAAAACATTGCCCCCTAGCGGGAACTGGCCAACTTCCAGGGGAGATAATTTTGGAATGTCAGGCCACGACTCAACAGCCGCGAATGCAACTCCAGCGTCCGGAGTCGAAGCGACGAAGATGGCGCAATGAATCATGGGAGTTTTGTGAGAGGCCGTGACCTTGCACCTGCATATCAATGAAAATCATCAAATTCACGGCTCGCCTATGTTAACATGTCATGGCGATTTATTTGTACTTCCAAGGAACAAAATATTGTTTACTGTTAGTTACCAGCACTGGTAGCAATAATAATTAATTAATATATCCCTCTAATTTATCCAGGAAGTCTATTCATATGCAAATAAGCACCCAGCTGAATTGTCAGATGCGGCATTCTAAGGGTATTCGTTCTTCTCACACTCTTGATGCAAACCTCCCGTCATCAATAATATTTATTCAGCGAAATGTAACCTAAGTTGATACATTTATTTGATTGAACAAGAGAACAGAATTGAGGAAGCCGAAGTGAATGAACTCATCGTCACGAGCGCAATAGCTTTCCCCTTTCGTTTTCTCTCTGGGTCAAGCCGTATAATGGAGCTTGTGCTTCTAAATCTGGTAGCCAATCAATTACCTTTGTGACTCGCTAGTAAAATTCCTGATAGTCCTTATAAGGCACGCCTGCGTATCACGCGATATTTCTGTAGTATTTTGAACTTCGGTTGTAAGAAAATCGAATGTTCATTGGTCGCCAGTGTTGGTTACGTCCTATAATGACCTCCCACGCTTACCGCGGAAAATTGAGGCTTATGACGAGTGGGTCAAAACATTCCTTTGAATTCGACATGATTCAAACTTGTTGTTGATATATTGTGTAAACATAAAGCCATTCGTATCACCAAATGTCTGTAGTTCGCACGGACATGATAGATTATGGATTTGGGGATTTTAGATGCACAATAAAAAACAAAGACATATATGGTAATATCCTGCCCACCCGTTAGGGGGCCATCAGGTTAGTGGTAAAGCAAATATATGAACTTCCCGCGTTATCTCCCAGAGTTTATAAGGTACCGTAGACCAGGGTCCCCAGAATAAATGAACTACGTCCATACTCGATTGTAACCATTTAAGATATCGAACTAATGTGTTAAAAAGACAACAGGAGTCGAAAGTACAGGTTGACCTTCGTTGGGCAGAAGTTTGGATCTAACGAAAAAATGTTGACTCCGATGTGAGCACAACCGGTTTTCTGGGTCACCGTAGCGTACGGCCAGACTGCGTGCTCCAGATAATTCCCATGATTCCTCAGTCTAAATTTAGATAATTCAGCTGCCGACAATTGCCGACTAATAACGACTAATAACGACTGCAAGCCGATCGGCGCACAGTGGAAAAATTGGATTCTGTATTGCGCAGATTTCACATCATACGTCACATGAAGCGTTATAGGCAGGCTGGTGGTGCCATTGCCGTCTACATAGTCTAAGTGATCCTTGCATACTTCTAGTTCATCCACTTCTGCTTGTATATGTACTGTGCGTATGAAGCTGTTTGTAACTTTGTTCACTGCTGAAGATCCTATAACTAATAGCGAAATATACAGAATAAAATTGTGATTCCTACTCGGAGTTGCTTTTCTAATCTATAATTGAAGTAAAATGGTGTGTTCTTGTGCATTTTGACAGAATATTTAGACTTTGAAGATGGTGTGTAATGATGCCCCAAAATGAACTGAATTTTCCGTGTCATCTGTTTGTCTGTCTCTGTCTGCCCATCTTTCTTGTCATACCACACATGCAGCTGGTGATGGATCAGAAGCCTAATGAAATTGACTGACCTTCACCTGTTTTATCGAGGTCAAATTTAGCATTAGGAATAATTTTTAACGGAGTGAAGACAGGCTCTCCAAATTTATAATACTTGTGCAATTGGTGACTCACTAGAAGCCTATCCCAGTTGACTCAATCTATTTTCTCGGGTTATATACTGTATATTATGATATAACATGAAATATAGCTAGGCATTCTAAATTGATACCACATATGCAACTGATGATGGACCTGGAGTCATGAAAATGACTGACATTGACCTGCAGTACGCCCAAGAATTAAACTGGTCACTGCTCGCGAAACGTTGGGTTCATCTTTCGCGAAACATTCGCGAAACGTTCGCGAAAGCATGTGCGAAAGGTTGATAATAAGTTACGATGATTTCATATTTATTTCAAAGCTTTCGCGAAAGGTAAATACTTTCGCGAAAGATATGTCACGATCGTAACTGACGTAAAGCGATCCGTATTTGACAAGACAAGATGACAACAAATCACATGAAATTATTTGAAATGCGGGAGTGTTGGGTCTTTTTATGCGGGTTATGTTTTAGGACCACTATTCTCGATTTCACCCAGCAAGAATTTCCTGCAACAAAATTGAGTTTCAGGAACGAAATAGGCAGAAAATACAGTCTACGAACGGAGCAAAAGAAAATCTCCACTCACGTTGTCGTCGTTGTTGTTGTAGGCCATGTGCGTATGGAATACGGCACAGCTAAAAGTTTTGTGCCTTACTTCCCTAGTTTTAGTGAACGCTTCCAATTCGATTCGTCGGGAACCATGCAATGCATTTCTTTATGCTAGAAAGTATGGGTTTGCGATTAATACGAACGGGTCACGGGGTGGAAGTTTCCAAACGACCACGAGGGATGACAGCTACAACGCCCGACAGAACTGCGCAGCAGAGAGACGTGTGCCAGCAGTCAGCTACATCCCGTACCGTTTCGTTTCAACACGAAATAAAAGGTGAAATGTCCAGCTATACCAAGGATTGAAAATACATCAAAACCAAACGTACAAATTGTCTGAATAAAGAAGTTTCACGTGTGCATGACGAGAGCTGCAATCAATCATGATCGGGTTGTCTAGAGCATTGACTGGTCTACGGTTGAGCTTGGTATTTATTATGGCCGTCTTGAATTTACAGCCGTTTGGTTTCCTTGCATGTACAACGTTTTCGGAAATCGCAAATTTAATTCTCGTAGGATACATTTTCTGCAATAAAATGCAATTGAAGGAAAATTTAACCCTTTCATTTCAAATTGTGTCGGGGGAATTTCAAATTCAAGTCTTAGAAAAAAAAAGAAGAAAAAAAATGCCTAAACCACTTTTTATTAATTACACCAATTTTCCTCTAGAATTATATCATATCTCGTTGATTTGAATCATTATCTTGAAACAAAATGCCGCTGCCACTGCAATATAAATGCATCCTGTTAAAGATGAAAACTTTAAAATAATGAGTGTTTATTCTTCATGTGATGAAAACTTTTTTAAAAATGAGTTTTTTAATTCATGGGATGAAAACTTTCAAAAAATGACTTTTTGCAGACATTCGGGCGTGCTGAAAGAACTGAGTTAGTTGTTGAATTTGGAAACTGAGTAGATGATTTTTTTTGTCAAGAATAACCCCTGTTCCGCCAATGAAGCAATAACATTTTTTTAAATGTCTGCTCAGAGTTGTTTCCCCTCTTCATAGCAACTGGACACGCCTCTTATGAACGGCTGGCTGACGCCATGTTTCAGATCGGGCTTCATGCACTGCGATGAGTACATTTGGATGTGAAAGATTTCAGTTACAAAAACAAGCCATACAGCACAATGAACTCAAATAAGGGACAGATTATGCGACTTTTTGACTAGATGAATACGGTGATACAGCTCCCGATTTTACGATCTCGATTTTGGGTGAATAACGGTTTGCTCATGGACTGACGAAGAAAACCGGTAGGCCTACGTCGTCATGATTTTATAGTTGCAATTCATTCGCAAAATAAGGTATAGGGACCTAATTAATGCCATTAAAAACAAAACACACGAGCAAATGAAAAATAAATAGTTGACAGACAAGAATATAAACATTTTACGACATGTACTTCCTCAAACATCGTTCGCGTATTCCTTTCGCGAAAGGTTCAATTCTGACATTTTCTCGCGAAAGGTATGACGAGAGGTACTGGCGAATCGTTCGCGAAACGTTCGCGAACGGTTCGCGACATTTTTCGGCTATCCTTCGCGAATTTGACCAGTTTAATTCTTGGGTGTACTGTATTTTCTCAAGGTCAAAAACTGTATGTTAAGTCACATGTTAACTGCCAACATACACTTCAAATCTAACATTGTCAACATTTTGTTGTGGCTGTGGTTTTTCTTCCAGAACAATTTAGCGAATTTTGCATGTGTTCCAACAGCCTCATGCTTCAACAGTAACTTATACCATGCTGTATCGGCTGAGCTGTTGAAACACCCTCCATTTCCTAGCTCTGACATACAGCATCACTGTCGAAATATGGGTACCCGGTACCAAGACAGAGTGATAGATCACACAGCCAGTAGTAGTGTCAACGGGAATAGAGTCATATTGGCCTCTTTGCACTTAAACTTGAGGGATAACTCTTGATTTCTCTAAACCATCCGACAGGGGGCGCCACCAGCTCAAGAGAGCTCCCCGCAAAAGGGAGGTAACTCTTGGTGCACTTTTGTGGTTTTTGGCAAATGCCGGGTTATCTTTCCTGATTCGAACATTTGCATATTAAATCTATACGAGAAAATGCCTGTATGGGGTATGGATGATCCGATAGGGTCGTATCAGGTATCATTGTGAAGCTTATGTGAGGGGGCATCTTATGGGCTGGGTGTGGGGATGAAATAGCGTCATTCTGCGCATGCGCGGTGGACCAAGGGTATGGAAATAGACGTTTTGGAGCTAGGGGAGCCACTAATGGTCAGTGGGTGATGGAGTATCCAGTGAAGAAGCATTCGTGAAGGGGCATCTGATGGGCTGGGTGTGGGGTTGAAATATACGTCATTCTCCTGCGCATGCGCGGTGGACCAAGAATTTATGGAAATAGACGTTTTGGGATCGGGGAGCCCCTAATGGTCCACGATATGGAGTCGTATGAGGTATCAATGTGAAGCCTATGTGAGGGCATCTGACTGGACTAGTGGCTCAGGGCGTTGTGCCATTCTGCGCATGCGCAGACCCGAGAGTGTGGGAAGAATATGGAAATAGAGCGTTTTAGAGATTAGGGCCACTAATGGTCCGATGGAGTAAATACTGAGGTATGTGTGAAGCACACACATGAGGAGGGCATCGCCTGGACTAGTGTCTCGGCCGTTGTCAACATTCTGCGCATGCTTGCAGACAGGGAATTGTGGGAAAAGGGTATGGAGATAGACGTTTTGGGACCTACATGTAGGTAAGCCCCTAGTGGGCCGATTGGGTCAAGTGAGGTATCAATGTGAAGCATATGTGAGGGGGCATCTGCCTGGACTAGTGTCTCGGTCGTTGTCTACATTCTGCGCATGCGCAGACAGGGAATTGTGGGAAAAGGGTATGGAAATAGACGTTTTAGGGTCTAGGTGGGCCACTCGTGGTCCTATGGAGTCGTATGAGGTATCCATGTGAAGCATTCGTGAAGGCGCATCCAACGGGGTGGGCGACACGTGAAACTGACGTCATTCTGCGCATGCGCAGTAGACCAAGGGTATGTAAACAGACGTTTTGGGATCTAGGTGAGCCCCTAATGGGCCGATGGAGTTGTATGAGGTATCAATGTAAAGCAGTCGTGAAGGAGCATCTGCCTGGACTAGTGTTTCGTCCGTGTTCAACATTACGCGCATGCGCAGACAGGGGACTGTGGGAAAAGGGAATGGAAATAGACGTTTTGGGGTTTAGGTGGGCCACTAGTGGTCTGTTGGAGTCGAGTGAGGTATCAATGTGAAGCACACGTGAGGGTGCATCCGACTGGGTGGATGTGGGGTAGGAATATCGTCATTCTGCGCATGCGCAGGCAGGCCGTAGTATGGAAATATACATTTTGGGGCCGATGTGAACCACTAGTGGTCCAAATGGGTTGTGGGAGGTGTCAAAGTAAAACTTTTGTCGGGTAGAGTCAGAATGGCATGTTTTTTTTATTGCAAGTCGAGTCAATCTGCGCATGCGCAGTTGGGTGTGGTATGTAAAGTGGCCATTTTGGGGAAGTGAAGGAAGGTATTTGGTGTAGAGATGGACCACTATTCCTCCGAATGCATCGTGTGGGGTGTCATTTTGTAGCTCTCGGGGTGTAGACCCCGATTTGTGGGCTATCCACGTCATCTGTGATGTCATGGGTGACGTCATCAGGACGAGTAGTAGCGCAAGTGAGCATTTGGGACAGTGAAGGAAGGTATTTGGAGTGGAGAGGGGCCATCCTTGGTCTGAATGCGTCGTGGGAAGTGTCATCTTGCAGTTCTCGTGTAGACTCCATTTAAGGGATGTCCACAGCATCTGTGACGTCACCAGTGACGTCATCAGTACGAGTAGTAGCGAAAGAACATGTTTTATAATTGGCTCAGTGCCAATTTTTCCCACGATTTGCGGGATATCCACAGCATCTGTGACGCCATTGGTGACGTCATCAGTACGAGTAGTAGCGAAAGTGGGCATTTTGGGTCAGTGAAGGAAGGTATTTGGCCTAGAGATGGACCATCCATATCTGTCATGCATTATACCATATCTTTGCTGTATTATACCATATCTGTCTCGCATCATACCAAATCTGTGCTGTATTATACCACATGAATAACAACAAGTTCAACAATGTTCATACAGTTTATTATCCCCAATGTTACATCATACCCAGGCTGGGGGAGCCGCCCTAGGTATGTTTAGTATGTTCATAGCAAAACAAATTGAAATATCAAACACCATGTTTTATTATTTAACGCACCGTCAATTTAGGTACAAGTGTTTACTGAACTCAAGTCAACGACCAGCATGTAGACATATAGAGTCTGTACGGCATGTTATGGTATTCATCAGTGCACGGGTGACGCGTTCAACCGATGGGTTGGTCGGTCAGCTTGGTCATGAAAAACGTAACATTGGTGACCCTCTCCACTATCCACTTGGTGTTGGGGCGTTTTTGTTGGGCCCATTCCAAGGGATCCACGGTGTCCAGTTTCTCCAGCATCGTCTCTAGTGACGCCCTATCCGTGATGGTAAACGGTTGGTCAAATACCAGGATGTTACTGCTCGGGTAAAAGTATCGGACTTGATCCGTCTCCTTATGCTGCAGCACATCACTAAACGCCAGATTTAATTCGAAGGACGTAGCTTGGTCATTGAAGACAGCTTCCATGTAGCTGCGTAGACGGGCGAGATCGGTCAGTCGGAAATTGTAGAGGCCCATGATACGGCACTGTTTCCACCGTCATCGCCCTATTCAAGGCATCTACAATTTACCGATCTCGCCCGTCTACGCAGCTACATGCTACATCCTTCAAATTAAATCTGGCGTTTGGTTATGTGCTGCAGCATAAGGAGACAGATCAAGTCCGATACTTTTACCCGAGCAGTAACATCCGGGTATTTGACCAACCGTTTACCATCACGGATAGGGCGTCACTAGAGACGATGCTGAAGAAACTGGACACCGTGGATCCCTTGGAATGGGCCCAACAACAACGCCCCAACACCAAGTGGATAGTGGAGAGGGTCACCAATGTTACGTTTTTCGTGACCAAGCTGACCGACCAACCCATCGGTTGAACGCGTCACCCGTGCACTGATGAATACCATAACATGCCGTACAGACTCTATATGTCTACATGCTGGTCGTTGACTTGAGTTCAGTAAATATCGGTAAATATCCGCCATTTTGGTCTCATATGAAAGCTGAGATTGCTATCTGTCAGTTCGTGTGACCTACGTCATCACATTCCGAGTACTTTTCCATGAATGAGCTCCCAAATAAGGCATACATTTACTACGAATTCCACTATAATAAAGTTACGTAGTAGCTTTTCATTGGATCGCCCAGTCCATATGAATATGTATTAGGGACCTTGGCCAATCAGCGCAGTATCTAGCGACGCCGCGCATGCGTACTGCGCCGTTTCCTGTCTCAGCCATGAGGATTTGAATTTAGCAGACAGCTTTACAATCCAACACTTTTAGGCCTTATTTTTCATCATCAACGAACAAGATGCCGTCAAAAAAGTTCAGATCGTGTAACAAATTCACCGGAAGACGTCGCAAAGCTTATAAACGGTCGTTTACATCGGGTAATTCTGAGGATGACACTGGATTGTCCACTACAACATCAGATAGCAATAGTCAGTCTGCTAGTAGTACTACAGAAAATACTACAACAAATACTACAGCAAGCAATGACAATATTCAAAATAATACGGAGGAAATCATAACATCTCCAAGTGAGAAAAAAATTCGATTGTTTTCAGAAACAGAAAACTTCACAGAGCCTGAAAATAATAAATCGCATGGTTTCAGACTGGTTGATGTTATTTTTATCAGAAACTTAGTGGCTGGTTTAACCTGTCCCCATTGTAGTAACAGTGACTTGGACATACAAGAGGACAGTTTTGTAGGACTGCAGCACTTTTAAAATTTTCTGTCATTCATGTGAGGAGGTAGTCCACAGTGCAGCAACGTCTGAAAATTTGAACAATCAAAGGGGGGGATCATCTGTAAATAGAAGAGCTGTTGTAGCTATGAAAGAACTAGGTTGTGGTAAAGCAGGACTTGACAAGTTTGCGAAAGTATTTGATTTTCCTCATTCTCTAGAAAAGGAGGCCTTCGTAAAACACACTAATGTCATTTCAAAGGAAAGTATTTCTGTAACATCTGATCATTTAGAGGAAGCAGCAGCAGCGGTGAGAAAAGCATACGAGGAAACTGATCCAACTCTGAAAGACCAAGAAATTATAAATATAGCTGTCGCCTGTGACGGAACCTGGCACAAACAGGGGTATACCTCTCACTACAATGTTACACTTGTAACCGACATTTCGACTGGCTTAGTCATAGATTACGAAGTGATGTCAAACTACTGCACCTTATGCTTTCGAAATAAAATGGAAAAAACATCTCAAGAGTACATTGACTGGTATGCAGCACATGAGAAAGACTGCGAAATAAATCACAAAGGTTCTTCCAAGTCAATGGAAACAAAAGCTGCAGTAAAAATTTTTGAGAGGTCAGTGGAGAAATTAAATTTTCGCTACACCACCTTACTGAATGACGGGGACAGTTCTGTGTACAATGAAATCTCTCAAATCAATGACGGCAAAGGGCCATATGGTGAAGATTTTCCTGTCGAAAATGAAGACTGTATCAACCATGTTAGTAAGCGGATGAAAAACGGATTGGACAAAGTGATTCAGGTCGAGAAGGCTAGAAAGGCACCCATAGATGGAAGGGGTAGGTTGACACAGGACAGAGTAAGAGCCATGCAAAACTACTATGGCAGAGCAATAAAAGATCATGCCAATGATCTGACAGGTATGCATGAAGCCACTTGGGCAGTGTTTTTTCACTACATTAATGACACAAAGCCCTGACATAATCACTGTCCCAAAGGTACAGATTCTTGGTGTTGGTATAATCGGCAAATTGCCAATGGCATCAAACAACCTCAAAGAGGAGCTCACTCTGCCCCATTGCCATACTTCGTAAGTGAGGCCATTCTTCCAGTCTTCCGTCGTCTCTGTGACAAAACCCTACTCAAACGCTGCATTCGGGGAGGAACGCAAAATGTGAATGAGTCGTTGAATGGTGTGATATGGGCAAGGGCCCCCAAAGTCAGGTTTGTTAGTCTTTCTAGCATTCAGAACGCAGCAGCTAGAGGAGTTACTGAATTTAACAAGGGTGCATTCTCCTTAGTAACTCTGATGGAGAGGAGCTCCGTTAGTCCGGGACCAAACATGGTCAAGTTCTGCAAATCCCAGGATCGGGAACGCATCACCAAATCTAAATATAAGTCAACTGAGCGGTTCAGAAGGTTGAGGAAAGAGAAAGAGTTAGAGACTTTAAGAAAACAGATGAACCAGGAGACAGAGGAGGGCACTTCTTACCAATCCGGAAATTTCTAAGTGACTAAATATTACGGATACCCAAGACCGACAGATATGGTTATCTCACAAGACATTATTACGCGAGTCGGGGACCATGTGGATGTGTGATTTTTAGCTCGCCGTATACGAAGTAGGCGAGGTATTGGGAGAGAGAGGGGGAAAAGTGGCGGTGTTGGTGTCGGTGTCGGTGTTGGTGTCGGTGTTGGTGTCCGGTTAGGCTTTTATGTTTAGGCTGGATTTAGAAAGTTTTCTGGGTTACTCTTTTCTGTTTAGGCTGGACTTAGAATAATTTTGACTTCTTATTAGGCATGAGATGCAGTGTACATTGTATACACAGTCATACATACCAAATCACATACAGTATATTCCTTTATAGTATTTACTAATAGTTTTTGACATTATTTTATTTCAGAAATACAATATCAAAATAACTGGCGGGGGAATCCCGCAGTACCGAACCCCTGTTAGTTTTTAATTTCGTGTCGCCTTAAATGAAGGACACCATTTCCTAAAATTTTATCAATTTCTCGTTGACCCTGAAGCTTTTGTACAACCATATCTGTGTCCACACATTTAACTTACTATATTAATTAAAAGTGAGTTTGAATCAGTTTGTGAGCTCAGTCTTTACCCGTGCACATTATTATGGAGCATTACAGTATGATTGGACACAGTTGTCATTGCGTTCTTTTATTTGCATACAAATGTGAAGGTTTACCACAGTGCAAGTGTCCCATTGCCTGTTGGAAATGATAGATTTAGTCCTACTATTGCACTGTTATTAGCTTTGTTTGTTCACATATCACACAAAGTTACACCAAGAACGTGCTCAAAATTGCACACCTATTGTTCCTAACTACATGTATACATGAACATGTATTCATCAGATCTATGCAATGGGATGTGTAGGCTTACTTTTGAAAAAATGTAATCTTTATTGGTAGTTATATAATATAGTTCCTCCTTCAATCCAACCTCAATATCACTAAATATAGAAATCATATTTCTTAATAAATTTATTATTTTAAATGATGTGCATTGCCAATGATGTGCAACCTCAAATGATGTGCCATCCTTAAGGGCTCGATCTTTTTGCGAAGCTGCATATATATCTCTTATATGTGATACTAACCTATTAGGTAGGAGATGCAGTGTACATTGTAGGTTTATACTTGGTGTAAGAATTACGCACAAGACAGAGCCTACAATAGCCTGTCTGAGCTCAACAATGCGCCTAGACGTGACCCTTTTCAGCTGCACAAAAGCCTCAACAAAAGCCTCAACAATGCGTTCTTACACCGACCTGTTACATATACACAAACACGTCAAATCAACTACAATATATTCCTTTATAGTAATTACGGTACTAATAGTTTAATGACATTATTTCATTTCAGAAGTACAATATTAAATATTAAACCCTGGTGGTTTGGAATTTTGTGTCGCCTTTAATGAAGAACACCATTTCCTTCAATTTTGGTATCGAATCCCATTCCTCATCATGATTTAACCTCAAGCTTTTGCACGAACCATATTTGTCCAGGCATTTCACACCCACATCTCAGACAAAATTTCAATTGTACATGTATTCATAATGACATGTATAAGCTTACTTTTGGAAAAAAAGGTAATCTTTATTTCAAGTTTTATAATATAGTTCATGTTTCAATCCAACTTCAGCATCACTGACGAAGAAGTCAAATTTTTATTGCAATATGTATTGTCATTGTCAGTGATGTGCAACCTGAAGGGCTCGATCTTTATGTGAAGCTGCATGTTATTGAATACCCAAAAGGCGAGCTGCCGGGTTACACATAACCCTTGTTATTAGAAATGGTGATATTATATTGAACATTGCATTCAGCCCTGTGACAATACTCTTTCAAACTGTATGAAAATCCAGATTTGCAAGAAAAAAACAACAGTAGACATGAGAGGTACAACAGCATTCAAGTTGTTCAACTTTATTCTCAAAATCATGAATTCACGATTTTCACACATTTTTAGCTCGCCGTATACGAAGTAGGCGAGGTATTGGGAGAGAGAGGGGGAAAGTGGCGGTGTTGGTGTCCGGTTAGACTTTTATGTTTAGGCTGGACTTAGAAAGTTTTCTGGGTTAATCTTTTCTGTTTAGGCTGGACTTAGAATAATTTTGACTTCTTATTAGGCATGAGATGCAGTGTACATTGTATACACAGTCATACATACCAAATCACATACAGTATATTCCTTTATAGTATTTACTAATAGTTTTTGACATTATTTTATTTCAGAAGTACAATATCAAAATAACTGGCGGGGGAATCCCGCAGTACCGAACCCCTGTTAGTTTTTAATTTCGTGTCGCCTTAAATGAAGGACGCCATTTCCTAAAATTTTATCAAATTTCTCGTTGACCCTGAAGCTTTTGTACAACCATATCTGTGTCCACACATTTAACTTACTATATTAATTAAAAGTGAGTTTAAATCAGTTTGTGAGCTCAGTCTTTACCCGTGCACATTATTATGGAGCATTACAGTATGATTGGACACAGTTGTCATTGCGTTCTTTTATTTGCATACAAATGTGAAGGTTTACCACAGTGCAAGTGTCCCATTGCCTGTTGGAAATGATAGATTTAGTCCTACTATTGCACTGTTATTAGCTTTGTTTGTTCACATATCATCACACAAAGTTACACCAAGAACGTGCTCAAAATTGCACACCTATTGTTCCTAACTACATGTATACATGAACATGTATTCATCAGATCTATGCAATGGGATGTGTAGGCTTACTTTTGGAAAAAATGTAATCTTTATTGGTAGTTATATAATATAGTTCCTCCTTCAATCCAACCTCAATATCACTAAATATAGAAATCATATTTCTTAATAAATTTATTATTTTAAATGATGTGCATTGCCAATGATGTGCAACCTCAAATGATGTGCCATCCTTAAGGGCTCGATCTTTTTGCGAAGCTGCGTATATCTCTTATATGTGATACTAACTTATTAGGTAGGAGATGCAGTGTACATTGTAGGTTTATACTTGGTGTAAGAATTATGCACAAGACAGAGCCTACAATAGCCTGTCTGAGCTCAACAATGCGTCTAGACGTGACCCTTTTCAGCTGCACAAAAGCCTCAACAATGCGTTCTTACACCGACCTGTTACATATACACAAACACGTCAAATCAACTACAATATATTCCTTTATAGTAATTACGGTACTAATAGTTTAATGACATTATTTCATTTCAGAAGTACAATATTAAATATTAACCCCTGGTGGTTTGGAATTTTGTGTCGCCTTTAATGAAGAACACCATTTCCTTCAATTTTGGTATCGAATCCCATTCCTCATCATGATTTAACCTCAAGCTTTTGCACGAACCATATTTGTCCAGGCATTTCACACCCACATCTCAGACAAAATTTCAATTGTACATGTATTCATAATGACATGTATAAGCTTACTTTTGGAAAAAAGGTAATCTTTATTTCAAGTTTTATAATATAGTTCATGTTTCAATCCAACTTCAGCATCACTGACGAAGAAGTCAAATTTTTATTGCAATATGTATTGTCATTGCCAGTGATGTGCAACCTGAAGGGCTTGATCTTTATGTGAAGCTGCATGTTATTGAATACCCAAAAGGCGAGCTGCCGGGTTACACATAACCCTTGTTCAACATTAGGAAAGCAATTATTTCACCTTCTCATTGATCAAATGGGATGAAATTTGGATATTTGGTAGCTGGGATATATCTGAGTGCAAATAAGAAATATTTTCAGAATATCTTCACAATAAGCGAATATACAGTTACCATGGCAACCAGGTATATATGCGTATTTAGTGTAAATCAGTAAAACAGCTCAAATTTTGCTTCCAATGGTTAGTTTTACTTGAAACTTCTTATTTGCACAAAGGAACACATCACAGAAATACCCTGCAAGTTTGATAAAGTTAGCTCTTTTACTTTGGCGTATGATGCTTTCCTAATTTAAGTGCCAAAATCCAAGATGGCCGCCGTTACCATGGCAACCGATATATATATCTTTGTGAAAATGATTTTTTTTTCAAATACTTTGATCATATATCCAATATATATGAAAATCTCTGAGATAACTTCATTTATGAAAGAATTAAAATTTTCTACTGACGACCCCCTTAACTGTTACGCTGCGGCGAGCCGTTCATACGGCTCTCGTCTTTCTATACGAAAAATGCGACGAGCCGCAATAGTGGCTTGCCTTTGCTTCTGTCAATGCGAGTACAGCGATGTACCATTCTGGAATCGCTTTTTTTCAAATTTACCAAGCATGAAACTCGATAAAAACCATACATATATTGTTAGCTAAGACTGATTTGATTTCTTGGATGTAAACTTGATATTCTGTCTCAGAATAACGAAGTCGGGAGGAAGAAATAAAATTGAAAAATAGAAAAACACCAACGGAGATTTCCATAAAACGTTGTCGAGAAGCCACCCAGAAAATATAAAATACTCACAGAAAACCCCTTCAAAATATATGATTCTTTGGTATAGTTGAAGTACAGAAGCTCAGTTTATATTTCCAAAGTGTGGGTTTCGATGAAATCCGCTAAACAAACTTTATTTTCAAATTTCTGTCGAGCTTCTGCGCCACGTAATTTCGTCGCAAGGAGATAAAATGGCGTCTCCCTCAGATCAGCTTGACCCAGTTGAAGGGCTCTGGCCAATGAGCGCTTCGATGTAGGTCACGTTACCACGCTTGTCCAATCAAGGTTACCGACATAGGATCGGCTGTTAGCGTTACTAGAGAAACGGGAAAACACCCCCTTGCAGTTTTTCGATGTTATCGTCTGTTTGATTGGCCATCGGTCGAAATCACGCCTTCAATCAGAAACTACAAGGAATTCCCAAGTTCCAATGAGACGTCATACGCCCGAAATGGCGGACGAAAACTCGGAAAAGACCAGGGAGAAAGGCAGCTGAAAAACCAAGATTTTCCGCTGTAATTCCTCATAATTCGCCATTTTCAACCGCAATTCTACCAAAAATACTGTAGTCTCTTCAAATAAATTTTATTTACGCTGACAACATCGTCGATTTTGCTATAAAAGGCGGTCGAATAGCATTGACTAAACAAGTTGGGATACATTGATATGTTAGGCCAGTCACCAGCAAACGAAATTAAATAATATTTTTGTTCATGAAATCCGGATTTAAAAAAAAAAGCCAGCATTTCTCCTCGTACATCATACAAAAGAATTTAGCAGCATAACAGTTAAATGGAGTCTACACCCCGAGAACTGCAAGATGACACTTCCCACGACGCATTCGGACCAAGGATGGTCCCTCTCCACTCCAAATACCTTCCTTCACTGTCCCAAAATGCTCACTTGCGCTACTACTCGTCCTGATGACGTCACCCATGACATCACAGATGACGTGGACAGCCCACAAATCGGGGCCTACACCCCGAGAGCTACAAAATGACACCCCACACGATGCATTCGGAGCAATAGTGGTCCATCTCTACACCAAATACCTTCCTTCACTTCCCCAAAATGACCACTTTACCTACTACACCCAACTGCGCATGCGCAGATTGACTCGACTTGTAATAAAAAAAACACGCCATTCTGACTCTACCCGACAAAAGCTTTACTTTGACACCTCCCACAACCCATTTGGACCACTAGTGATTCACATCGGCCCCAAAATGTATATTTCCATACTACGGCTGCCTGCGCATGCGCAGAATGACGATATTCCTACCCCACATCCACCCAGTCGGATGCACCCTCACGTGTGCTTCACATTGATACCTCACTCGACTCCAACAGACCACTAGTGGCCCACCTAAACCCCAAAACGTCTATTTCCATTCCCTTTTCCCACAATTCCCTGTCTGCGCATGCGCGGAATGTTGAACACGGACGATACACTAGTCCAGGCAGATGCTCCTTCACGACTGCTTTACATTGATACCTCATACAACTCCATCGGCCCATTAGGGGCTCACCTAGATCCCAAAACGTCTATTTACATACACTTGGTCTACTGCGCATGCGCAGAATGACGTCAGTTCCACGTGTCGCCCACCCCGTCGGATGCGCCTTCACGAATGCTTCACATGGATACCTCATACGACTCCATAGGACCACGAGTGGCCCACCTAGACCCCAAAACGTCTATTTCCATACCCTTTTCCCACAATTCCCTGTCTGCGCATGCGCAGAATGTAGACAACGACCGAGACACTAGTCCAGGCAGATGCCCCCTCACATATGCTTCACATTGATACCTCACTTGACCCAATCGGCCCACTAGGGGCTTACCTACATGTAGGTCCCAAAACGTCTATCTCCATACCCTTTTCCCACAATTCCCTGTCTGCGCATGCGCAGAATATTGACAACGGCCGAGACACTAGTCCAGGCGGATGCCCCCTCACATAGGTTTCACATTGATACCTCACTCGACCCAATCGGCCCACTAGGGGCTTACCTAGATCTCAAAACGTCTATTTCCATACCCTTTCCCACAATTTCCTGTCTGCGCATGCGCAGAATGGTAACAACGCCCGAGCCACTAGTCCAGGCGGATGCCCCCTCACATAGGCTTCACACTGATACCTCACTCGACTCCATAGGACCACGAGTGGCCCACCCAGACCCCAAAACGTCTATTTCCATACCCTTTTCCCACAATTCCCTGTCTGCACATGCGCAGAATGGAGACAACGCCCGAGCCACTAGTCCAGTCAGATGCCCCCTCACATAGGCTTCACATTGATACCCCATACGACTCCATCGGACCATTAGTGGCCCCCCTAGATCCCAAAACGTCTATTTCCATACACTTTTCCCACAATTCCCCATCTGCGCTTGCGCAGAATGGTGATAACGCCCGAGCCACTAGTCCAGTCAGATGCCCCCTCACATAGGCTTCACATTGATACCTCATACGACTTCATCGGACCCATAGTGGCCCACCTCGACCCCAAAACGTCTATTTCCATACCCTTTGTCCACCGCGCATGCGCAGAATGACGATATTTCAACCCCACACCCACCCCATCAGATGCCCCCTCACATAGGTTTTACATTGATACCTCACTCGACCCAATCGGACCATTAGTGGCTTCCCTAGCTCCAAAACGTCTATTTCCATACCCTTGGTCCAACGCGCATGCGCAGAGTGACGCTATCTCAACCCCACACCCAGCCCGGGCCATCAGATGCCCCCTCACATAAGCTTCACAATGATACCTCATACGACCCCATCGGATCATCCATACCCCATACAGGCATTTTCTCGTATAGATTTAATATGCAAATGTTCGAATCAGGGAAGATAACCCGGCATTTGCCAAAAACCACAAAAGTGCATCAAGAGTTACCTCCCTTTTGCGGGGAGCTCTCTTGAGCTGGTGGCGCCCGCTGTCGGATGGTTTAGGGAAATCAAGAGTTATCCCTCAAGTTTAAGTGCAAAGAGGCCAATATGACTCTATTCCCGTTGACACTACTACTACAGCCAGTGAAGGTTCCCAATTTACACATGTACATTGAATGTCGTTATTGCCCATTTTACAACAACAACAATTCACTGACTTGCAGTGAAAAATTATAGTGAAAGGTATATGTTTTTTGTTGTTTGGCATATTTATTTGCTGGCATTGTTTCAGATAGAATACAACAGCCTAATTCATATAATCAGGAATAAAAAGGGGGTTAAAATCTTTATGTTCAAACTTTTGTGGGAAATATAGAAGTGGCAATTTGAAATTTGATTTGTATTTGATTTTTTAATGTCGGTGGGCCCATGAAACGCAAAATAAAGTTGGTGTTGCCTCGCACTGGGTTTCGACCATTGATGAAGAAATCCCTTTTCAGAGGCACTTCTACCAGGGATGATTCCTGATTGCTCATCCTCCAGGGGTATGTGCCCCACCCTCTGTCCCATCCAAAAAACAATTGCCACCCCTAATAGGGGGTGTGCCCAAATTGGGGAGATCTAAAGCCCTGTGAGTACCAAATTATGTGTTACAAAATTATCTGGGGAAATGCTCTTCGCCCGTGTTTCACACGAGCTTTAATTTAATGTCGTTTTGCATGAAATATATTTCAGTGGAAGATCCCTCAGAAAATTTCCAACGATTGCGAGATTTTGTTGATGTGCGGAATTGTGTGAAGCTGTCGTGTTTTGAGAATGAATCACTGGTTCGAGGTTTCTGTGATGGAATGGCAAAAGAAGCTCAGGAAAAGCTGAAACTTTCAAAGGTCAGCTGGAATATTTTGTATGGGTTTAGATGAGTAGAACTGTTTTTGTTCTGTTAATTAAAACAGAAATTTAGCTACATATACATGTATGTAAACATTTCCCCTTAAACTGTCCTGTCATTACTTTTCATATGAAACATGGGTGAAGTTTGCTGGGAAGCGTAACTTAACCTGTCTCTCCGTTTGTCTGTCACACTAACCTTGTGTAATCAACTATTGAATCAACTACATGTACATTCACAGTTTTCATCAGAGGCTCCAGACTTCTGAAACTTGATAGTTCATGTTCATATTTAACATGGTTTGAAGATGTGCATATCTTATTTATAATTTTGTCAGATTTATGACATTTTGGACTTCCTGCTTCTATTCCAGTATCTTTTTTGTAATGAACTAGTCCCATAGTTATCACTGGATGCTTTTGAAACTTTGTAGACCTTTTTAACTACCATTAGTTGTTCTTCACCAATTTCGTCACATCTCTATTTCAACTACAAATCCTTGTAGCCTCTATTGAACTGTCAGAACAAAAACCTTATAATCTGCCATAATTTCAGTTACATATGCTACATTCACTGATTTTGCAGGTGGCGGCATAAAACTCTTCTGAACACCCCTTTCATTAAATTTTAATAATTATATTGGATTTTCTGATTAAAAGTCCAGTTTTCCAAGTGAAATTGATTTAATTTAAACAATTGTATGACCAAGACCCTAAAAGCTGTGTCCCTGAAACCCTGACGCTATATATTGTTGCCATTGTTTTTTATACCAGAGACAAGCCAGAAGGATATACGAGATTTTACGTCTGAAAATCACAGATGTCAGTAACAAAGACGAATACAGGAATTACAGACTCGATATCAAGAAGAGGTTAAACGCCCCATTTGCGGTAAGTATCACATCCACCAGATGTGTCATATATTGTGGCAACAATCCATAGTTTCGATATATTGGTGTAACAATAGACTTGCATGGACCATATTGATCAGAAAGTGAAACAATGTGAATACTAAATGGGGGTCTTTATCAATTTGTGTTCAAGGCATCTATCTTGTAATGATGAAGTGTGATCAGGCACGGCGGAGCCGGGGGGGGCTACGGGGGCTGAAGCCCCCCCAATAATTTGGCCAAATTTTCTAAAATTCATATGATGGCAACGCAAAAATACTTCAACGAATGCGTATTTTCGAAATGAATAGTAAAATGAATTGTCTGCGTCGCATATCTATCGCATTACTAAAACTCTTTACAACTGTCTAGCATTAGTGGGCCAGCCAAAGCTTTAGAAATTTTTTCACCGGCCTTGTTTAGTAATTTTTAGGTTCACAGAATGTTAATAGTGTTATACCATAAAAGATGATAGAAATAAATGATTAAATCCTCACACCATGTATGCCACCAATTACTAAGACGAAATGCCGCTAAAAACATATGACTCCTTCTGTCCTGGACGTTTCGTGATATCAGCGAAGGTAAAATACTGTCACTCAATTTTGCTATTCGTTTTGCAAGCGAATGATCGTAAAGAAAGAATCCAAGAAGACAAAATAAGGTGATAAAAAGAAAAGCATATTCTTGATGTTTATTTTGTCAATCACATGAAAACAGTCAATATGCTCTTTACAGTTCGCAGTCTTAGGTGACTGTTACCTTCGCCTATTGTGCTGTGATACAGGGACGGCGGAGGGGCCATCCCCCGACCAATACATTCAGCAAAAAACAGAAAAAACACGAACACACACACAGATACACACACGAAACAAAAAAATTAGACAAAGATAGACAAAGAACCGATAGAGTGACGCGAAAACACCTACAATCTGTATTGAATGCAGATTTTAATTTCCGATAAGTTATAACCATGAGAGTCATCCTTGCTTATTCACATGATTTACAAGTCGTGTTCGTAAAATGCTGCTCTAGTACACGCTAGACTACTCCAAACATCGACCAAATACTCGCCTCCGATTCTCATTGTTGATGACTTCCTTCGCTACATGTATATCAACCAAGTTGTACGTATTCCATCACCTTGGTTGATATAGCGAATGAATTCGTCAACAACGAGAATCGCAGCTTCACATTTCAAGTTAAATGCTACACTAAATCCGCGTCATTTACACGTGTAGACTTCGCTTGGATTTGCGAAGATGCGAGAATCGGTTCCTCCCTATGGATACAGGAGCATGCAGTGGACGGAGGTAAGTTTTCACACCACTTACCGGTAGCGCAGAAGTTGAACGTTCGCTGACGGCTGTAGAATTTCCAATATACATGAATCACAAGGAGACAAAAGTGGAAAAAATCGCTGTGCCAATGACCTGATCGAAGCTTAATGAACCTTTGGATTGAATATATTTGAATTGATATATACAGGGTTTCCGCTGGGCTCAATGTGGGTCCGTCAACGGACCCATTCCCCCACAGCATAAAAATATTTTCCCCCCGAATTTTTTTTTTTTTCGTAAGTCCTGGGTCACTGCTGTTTAGTTAATCGGTGAAATATATCCATCAGCTGCATGCGGCAGGTCTGCATGCTGGTGTACTGCATCTACGACCCGATCGATCGTTCCTATAGTAACGGTTGAAGCTATATAATAATACAACTAAAATCAATGTGAAAGGTGTATGTTATTTATTTTTATTTCGCAAAAGTACTGGGCAAATGTAGCCGTTATACGGGAATAATAATATGAGATCGGAGTGGTGTACGGAATTGAGAATGCATATCCTGTCGGGTCTCGTGATGTCCCGGATGTTTCATTCATCCCGCGCTGGCCGTGGCTGGCCACGTGGTCCTCCTGTTTGGCAAGTGGGGCAGACCGGATATATGATGAGGTATGATAATCGACGTCCATTTGCTTCTGTATTATATAGTATTGGTATTCTACACCCATTTGCTTCTGTGTTTAGATATATTAAATAGTCTCTATTTCCAAACGTGCGGTCGGTGAACTCAAGAAAGCGATCGACAACAGACATCAAAATTGGATTTCTCATTTTCTGCTTCACATTGCCGTGCTTTCTATTTTACACACTGACAATATATCTTTTTTATTTTGGATTTAACCGATCTGTTGACTAGGCTTTTGGTCACAAAATCACCTCTCAAGTGCTCTCTCACGCCACCAAATTACATGGAATTCTGAAAAAAAAATTTGGTGAGAGGGGGGGGATACCCCCCCTCTCATACTCTCCCCCCTCAGTGGATCCCATAATCAAAACGGACTTATATTTATTTTCCTGGCGGGAACCCTGATATATTTAAATTATTTATACTTCCGAACATCATTTTGCTTGACGATGATGAATATTAAAAAAAATGTTGGGAAAACAGGCAACCCAAATAGAGTTTACACGGGCGAGGATTTGTTGTTTTATTGCTCGGAAATACGCTAGAACGCCTCTCCGGCCATCTAAGACCTCTGGAGCTTCCGGGGCCTAGGCGGCCCCCAGGGGTTTAGCTAGAATTTGAAAACAGGGAGTCTCCATCCTAGCACTTCAGGCCGGGGTCCAGGGGCCGCCTAGGCCCTTTAAGCTCTGGGGTTCTAGATGGCTGGAAATTGATTCTGGGCCATTTCTGGCACTCAAAATTGAATTGAATGGGCTATTGAAATTCATATTTTTTCAGGACAATTTCCCAGTTTTTTCAATGCAAAAATTTCAGATTGGTGTTTTCATCAATTTTCATAGGGTTTGTGTGTGAATAATGTTGCTGATAGAAGAGATAATATAATAAAAAACAAAACAAAAAATGTATTGCAGGCCGTTTTAAATTCAGAATTTGTATTTATTAATAAAATGTTTTTACCAACAGTGTTTAATGATGGTCAAAAATATTTTTGTTCAACATTTTATTTATATTTATCATTTTCAAATTTTGGTCCAGAGCAAATCATATCTGATTCTTCATTAATATTTGTTGCATCAAGATAATTTTGAAATAATAATACGTTCAGTTTGCGGCGATATGTTCATTTTGAGAAATATGAAATTTTCCTGGAGTGGCATTAATCTTGTTTCAACAACTACAAAACGGAGTGCACACTAGAGGACCACTTGCGAACGCTTAATATGGTGACATGACATGTTGTTGTTGTTGTCAAAATGTGCCGACTGTCCTGTCAAATGATAGAACGAAAGACCTGAAATTCCTTGTTCCGTCTGTCCAGATTCCAGAGCCATTCGCCTGAGTACAAATCCGACATGACATGGTATTGTCGGCCTCGTTGTACTTCAACCAAGGGAATCTTTTAATTCACCCCGGGGAGAATTTTTTCACTTCTACGCGTATCTTCTTTGGAGCCGATGCTCCAGGATTTACGTGCCGTTCTGGTAAGCCTCGATTTGGAGTTCAAGCCAGGGAATTCCCAACCGGGGAAACACCTGACGTCGCTGAATGCGTGGGACAACAACAACAACGCTGTTTTGTACGACGAAGAATCTGAGTTAACCTGATACTTTTTACCCCTCAGCCCATCGGGCTGCGGGGTCTTGCAATCGGCATGTACGTCTGGTCGGCCGGACGGACTGTCAACAATTTTTTGTCCGGGCTAGATCTCAGTTACTATTTGACTGACAGTTCTGATACTCACAGTGAATATCCCTAGTATCCCAGAGATGTGCACTGTCATGTTTATTCCGTGTTACGTCATTTCTTTACAGAGTTATGGCCCTTTGAAATTCGCGTCACTAACTTTTGTCCGGGCTAGATCTCAGTTACTATTTGACTGACAGCTCTGATACTCACAGTGAATATCCCTAGTATCCCAGAGATGTGCACTGTCATGTTTATTTCGCGTTACGTCATTTCTTTACAGAGTTATGGCCCTTTGAAATTTCGCGTCACTAACTTTTGTCCGGGCTAGATCTCAGTTACTATTTGACTGACAGCTCTGATACTCACAGTGAATATCCCTAGTATCCCAGAGATGTGCACTGTCATGTTTATTCCGTGTTACGTCATTTCTTTACAGAGTTATGGCCCTTTGAAATTTTTCGTCACTAACTTTTGTCCGGGCTAGATCTCAGTTACTATTTGACTAACAGCTCTGATACTCACAGTGAATATCCCTAGTATCCCAGACATGTGCACTGTCATGTTTATTGCTTGTTACGTCATTTCTTAACAGAGTTATGGCCCTTTGAAATTTTCCGTCACTAACTTTTGTCCGGGCCAGATCTCAGTTACTATTTGACTGACAGCTCTGATACTCACAGTGAATATCCCTAGTATCCCAGACATGTGCACTGTCATGTTTATTCCGTGTTACGTCATTTCTTTACAGAGTTATGGCCCTTTGAAATTTCGCGTCACTAACTTTTGTCCGGGCTAGATCTCAGTTACTATTTGACTGACAGCTCTGATACTCACAGTGAATATCCCTAGTATCCCAGACATGTGCACTGTCATGTTTATTTCGCGTTACGTCATTTCTTTACAGAGTTATGGCCCTTTGAAATTTTGCGTCACTAACTTTTGTCCGGGCTAGATCTCAGTTACTATTTGACCGACAGCTCTGATACTCACAGTGAATATCCCTAGTATCCCAGACATGTGCACTGTCATGTTTATTTCGTGTTACGTCATTTCTTTACAGAGTTATGGCCCTTTGAAATTTTCCGTCACTAACTTTTGTCCGGGCCAGATCTCAGTTACTATTTGACTGACAGCTCTGATACTCACAGTGAATATCCCTAGTATCCCAGAGATGTGCACTGTCATGTTTATTTCGTGTTACGTCATTTCTGTACAGAGTTATGGCCCTTTGAAATTTTCCGTCACTAACTTTTGTCCGGGCTAGATCTCAGTTACAATTTGACTGACAGCTCTGATACTCACAGTGAATATCCCTAGTAACCCAGAGATGTGCACCGTCATGTTTATTTCGTGTTACGTCATTTCTTTACAGAGTTATGGACAGATGTGCACTATTATGTTTATTTCGTGTTATTCCAGTTTATTACGACCCTGGATTACTATTTACTACTTAACTGATACAGCCTTAGTAAAGGTGTTTAATATCCCCTATTTTAGCACTATTCGCTGGACATATTGTGCTGAGGGGTCAAAGCACCTTTTAGGTGCAGCCTCATGTTTTACCTGATAACATTTTATTGCCTCTTTTAACACGGATTACATCTTTCAATCCAACCCGTCTCAATTATAATGATTTATGTTTACAAAAACGTACCACCCGTCTCAATTAGACAATACCCGTCTCAATGTCACATTTACAAACTTCCCGTCTCAAAGACGGGGAGACGCATTGCTGGCTAATACTATGGCGGCCCCTGGACCCTCGCCTAATTGTGCTGTGATAGTAGCCCCCCCAATCATGAATTGCTTCCGCCGTGCCTGGTGATGCAAATTGAGAATGCCTTAAAAGACACTCAGTTATATTTCTTGTTATGGGAGAAGCTCTATGGTTAAAATATAACACAGAAAAAAATCTCTAATCTGTTTAAACTAAAACTGATAAACAGTAAAACTAATTTTGATATTCACATACTTATATTTATGTAATGTAGCCTCATTACATGTAGACCTACATGTGTTTTATGCATTAGCCTGGTAACGTAGACTTAATATGAAGAGCGACAACTTAGCCATTGATCAGTCCTTCTGCACGGGGAGTAAATACATCTGGACAATAAATAGGTGGTTTCTGATACCTATTATTCTCCAGTGACGGAAACATGACTATAAGGTGAATATCAACTGTCATTTACCGCTACTCCAATCCTCATGCACCTTGTGTCACTCGGTGCAAAAGTGGGTGTGTTGAGTAATGGTGTACATCACAATCATGCATATGCATGCCGTGGGATGAAACGGAGTCTGTCAATCGTGAGCCACTGCATTGAGAAAAATGTATAGATTAGGTCCTTCCAAGTGAGGCAAGAAGAATTGCCAATTTCATTTATTGACATGTATTAACCATAACTCTCCCACCCATATGTATGATTATTTATAGGTTAGCTAACTGTTGATACATTTCTCTTTGTCCCGCTAGTGATCTCTTCCGCAGGCTCCCATTTAGAAAATGGACTTGAGTTATACCAATCCACATTGAACTGAAGCAAAGCTATTTTTAGCATGCAAGAAGGATACGTTTACAAAATGTTTCAGAAAAAGCAGCATCGCCACTGCAGACTGCAGCAAATAGACATATTTAGACTTCTCTATGTAATAGACTTCTGGTAATATTCATGCCATTTGTTTTTTCCATCCCTTCTTCCTCTCTCAGAAAAATGGGCGTGATTTCCAGAAACTGAACAATGCCTTACAGCCAGATGAACTAACAGCAACCTTGAATAGTGTGACTACAGAACAGCGATTACAGTACCTTGACAAAATGTTTGACGAGCATGTTGACATGTATCGCCATGTTCTAGAACGAGTCGCAGCCTCCACGGACTGATTTCGTGCAAATGTGACTTCCGATCATGCAACCCCGACTGGTTTATGTCCTGGTAACTTGAAAAAACTGAGATGTTACAACATGTCCCAGAATTTGTGGGAAAAATGAATCAGTTCCAAGTGATTTAGGGTCTCACAGATGGTGACAGTGTAACTTGAATATTTCATGTAACATAAAATGGTGCTGGAACTGATGTGACCATGAAATTGTGAAAGAAGTTGAATGTGTGGTTTGGAGACAAGTGCTTTATTATATTCTCAGGAAATAGTAGAGGTTGGCTGCGTTCAGTCATACTGGCATGCTCTATTTAAACTACTGTTTAAACTACTGCAGAACAAATGTAATCTCTTTCATTGTCTGAGTTTTCAGGTTGGGTTATATTCAACTTGAAATGAATTCAACGAGAAACTTTATAAGTTAAAGACTTACATTTATCGTTGTGCATGACCAATATTCTCTTGATGGTTGTGAAAAGCTTCTAATAACCTTCAACCTACATGTAAATGAACCAATTAAGCTAGGGGTAATATGTTATTATTGCGTTAGCTCAGTTAATTTGTACATATACTAATCGCAGATTTCCTACATTCTTTCCATATTGGAAATTGTTTTCAGCAACAGACAGTTGATGCAGATTTTTAACAGCAGTGTACCTTCCCCTTGGCTATTGGAGGAGCTATGGAAGAATATAAATATTCTGTGAGAGTCTGCATGTATATGGCTTTCCTGAAAACTCGTCCAATAGATGTGCCTATCATTGTCATGGAAAATAACTAAATCTGGTTTTTCATATTTCACTTGTTCCTTGGTAATCATAGAAAAGAAAATCAAACTGCAACTTCAGGTGATCTGTAATTATTTCTTGCTGAACTGGTTAAACAGAATCGCTGTCTCTGTGTGAACACGTTTTTCTGTTAACACGATAATTTCTAAGCTATGGATTCAATTCACTCCAAATATTAAACGGAGCTATAAACTGATTGATTTTGAAGTCATTAGGTCAAAGGTCACTATTTCTATTAAATTTTACCTATTAATGTATTGTGAGCTATGTCTGCTTTCAAAGGCAGTTACAGAGTTGTATTCCCTGGGGGATCTGTTGGACTAGAGTTGTCACCCCTGCAGTACTGTTGCTGTCTGTCATGTCTATATTGAAGCCATTCTTCTAATAATGTACCGTACCTCTCTTTATCTGGGGAGGAATATTCATCGTGCCTTTGAACTCTTCTGCTCAACACTGGGATCAACACTTTATGACCCACAAGTACCTTTCATCACGTTTCGTTATTTGTTGTCCATTTGAATGACATCTAAGAAATCATCAGGTATGAAAGCATACTAAAATGGGGTAAGAAACTGCTACAACAGTCTGTTACTTATTCAATACTAAAATGGGTGAGATTTCGCTTCCTGGGTTTACCGCATACCCAATTCTCCCTCTGGCACTGAAGAGCGGTATGCAGGGGAGAATAGCAGGAACTATCAAACACAAACCAGATGACGGCATAGTTCTTCTAGGTAAAACAAGCGCATGTGCGAAGTAGATCCGCAGTATGAATAGAATTTAAACACAGTTTCTTGTAGAGTGATTCGGTGGCCGAGTGGGTAGAGAGGTTCGGCTATGTGTTCGTGTGTTCGCCCTCACTCAGGACAAACTGTAGTAGCAGCTTGTTAGCTGGAAATGGAGTGCTATCATACATCATACATCATACCTGAATCCAAAATGGCAGCCCTGGTCGTTCACAGCATGTAAATCACACTTTTCACACTTTTTACCCCTCGGGCAGATTCTGCCCGAGCGGTATTGTCGTTGCCTCCGTCGTCTGTCCGTCCGTCCGTCTGTCTGTCCATCATATCATTGTAAACACATTATCTCAAAAAGTCCTTCACTTACAACAATGAAACTTCATACAGTTGTTTAATACAGCCAGTACCAGAAGCCTATTGAAAGTCGGTGCCATTGGATGTGTTTTTCAGGAGTTATGCCCCTTTATACATGTCTGGCTGTTTTTATCCTTGTAAACACATTATCTCAAAAAGTCCTTCACTCACAACAATGAAACTTCATACAGTTGTTTAATGCAGCTAGTACCAGAAGCCTATTCAAAGTCGGTGTAATCGGATGTGTTTTTCAGGAGTTATGCCCCTTTATACATGTCTGTTGGTCCATATCCTTGTAAACACATTATCTCAAAAAGTCCTTCACTCACAACAATGAAACTTCATACAGTTGTTTAATACAACCAGTACCAGAAGCCTATTGAAAGTCGGTGCCATTGGATGTGTTTTTCAGGAGTTATGCCCCTTTATACATGTCTGTCTGTTTTTATCCTTGTAAACACATTATCTCAAAATGTCCTTCACTCAGAACAATGAAACGTCATACAGTTGTTTAATACAGCCAGTACCAGAAGCCTATTGAAAGTCGGTGTAATCAGATGTGTTTTTCAGGAGTTCTGCCCCTTTATACATGTCTGTTGGTCCATATCCTTGTAAACACATTATCTCAAAAAGTCCTTCACTCACAACAATGAAACTTCATACAGTTGTTTAATACAGCCAGTACCAGAAGCCTATTGAAAGTCGGTGCCATGTACCAGTACCAGAAGCCTATTGAAAGTCGGTGCCATTGGATGTGTTTTTCAGGAGTTATGCCCCTTTATACATGTCTGGCTGTTTTTATCCTTGTAAACACATTATCTCAAAAAGTCCTTCACTCACAACAATGAAACTTCATACAGTTGTTTAATGCAGCTAGTACCAGAAGCCTATTCAAAGTCGGTGTAATCGGATGTGTTTTTCAGGAGTTATGCCCCTTTATACATGTCTGTTGGTCCATATCCTTGTAAACACATTATCTCAAAAAGTCCTTCACTCACAACAATGAAACTTCATACAGTTGTTTAATACAGCCAGTACCAGAAGCCTATTGAAAGTCGGTGTAATCGGATGTGTTTTTCAGGAGTTCTGCCCCTTTATACATGTCTGTTGGTCCATATCCTTGTAAACACATTATCTGAAAAAGTCCTTCACTCACAACAATGAAACTTCATACAGTTGTTTAATACAGCCAGTACCAGAAGCCTATTGAAAGTCGGTGCCATGGGATGTGTTTTTCAGGAGTTCACACAAACCTGTGTGGATTGCTGTGAATAGACAGTAATCGTTCGACTACATCTACTATAGGTAATCACTACTCTATTGCTATATTGTTTTGTCTGTCTATGATCTATATCATACAGGTAAAATTATGCCCACCCCAAATATGTGAGTTGTTGGGGTCAGAAACATTTTTTCCACAATTGCTCTGGGCCCGGCCCGAGGGGTCCCGATGGCGACAGCCACATGTTAATTTCTAGACTGAAAAAAATTGGTCTGAAATGAATTTATTGATGTCATCTAATTACTAGTATTTTCATTTGTCTGATCTCAGGGCTCTTATTTTGACCAGTGTTGTCCAGTAAATGTTAATACAGACAAATGCATTAGCTTTACAATAATTCTCAATTATGTAGCCTAATTTGGAATTTGCCATGGCAATTCTTGTCCGGTATCAAGGCAAGGTTCTTCCAGTCAATTATTATAATATATATATTAGTTTGATGCAGATATATTTCACACATGTTTCATAAACACATAAAATGTTCTCTTTTCACTCAACCTCATCAAATTGGATATTCTTGTTCTTACATTCATGTACATGTAATACATGCTGTTTTGTTTATGGCATTACATGTATATCATTCTTCTTGTGTGTTCAGGATCAGTCTTTAGTATCTCCAGGCTTTAAACTGTGTCCTATATTCATAAAGGCTCTCAGTAGTCCTATATTTTGGTAAAAATACCCTGTATTTTCCGATTTTAGTCAATACAAAAAAAATGATAAGTGATGATTCGCTTATTTGCTGGATATTGGCCAGAATGCATCTCTGGTGATATAGGCAGCCTTTGAAGCCCCACCAAGTGCTGTACAGAATACTGCATACCAGAGTGGTTCTGCAGGAACAGTTTGGTGGAGACTTTTGTATCTGGGAGTCTACAACTTCTGGTTAACTTTCTGCTGACTTTCTCCTCTGGGTTAAGTTTTGAGAGCTGTTACTTTTGACTGATAAAATTAGGGGCTCATCTCGGTTGGAACTAGTGTTCATTTGTATTCAGTGTGACTTCCAATTTTGAACCCAGGCATTTGTGCATCTGTCTTTCACTGATTCAGAGGAGTAGTGTTAAGCTGAGTTGTAATTATTAGCCAGACATCAAAGTTAAGCGCACTTACGGGGCAGTGAACATATCTGCAAGTACAGCTATTGCCCAAAACCTAATAAAAACATATAGCTAAGCCTGGATATAAACTTGCTATTCCATGATTCTGTTGTCTTGGAATAACGAAATTTGGAGATGAAAATGAAATGCCTGTGGACATTTGCAAAAAGTCCGATGAGAATATATAAAATACTTACAGAAAACCCCATCGAAATATCTAATTCTTTGACGTATTCAGGGATTCATTGACGTCCGTTTTTACTACCGTTAAACGGTAGAAAAAAAATGTCAAAAACTGAATATAGACAGCAAAAAACTCAAAAGTGTACGTTTTGGACAAGAAATACTCAATGTTTTTGACGAAAACTCAATACTGGAAATGGTGCAAATTATTTCAGTGATGTGAAAATCTGAAAATCATCGCCGATCCTTCGACAATTTGTCTTCGAACGTTTGGGGATTCCCAGTTCTAGATATAATTTCCGTCTTTCTTGCCGATTATACCTCACCATGGGCTCTCAGTTACTATCCATACTCGACGGAGGCAAAAAATACGGTTTCGGAGATTAATTTTCGGGACCGGGAATTGCCGATTCAATGACATCACCTAATCAGAATTCGTTAGCCAATGAGCATCAAGAAATTATCGGGGCCGAGTTAAATATAGCTCCACGAGATAGAGGTGGCGGGATTTGTTGACAGTCCCTTTGTTCTAAAGTTCGCCGGCGACCATGCGGTGGACGTAAAGAAGTCCGAGTTCAAGACATCATTCTGCATGACAGCTGCTACATCTTACGTGAAAATCCGCTGATGATTTAAGGATTTATAGGGCCAAGAAAAAAAATATGTCTGTTTCTGGTTACCCGACCGAGTCTAGATCAATCGTGCGACTCTAAAAATTTTATCAGCAAATTCCAACGAAATCACTACCAAGGCCGCGTTTTACGACAACAACAACAACCGTAAAGCGGCGTGCCAATTGTCAGCATACCGTAAAGTGTGACTGTAGCAGACCGCATGGCGTGGCGGCAGGTTGACGATCTTTTCAGGAAATAAAGCACCTACTTCTAGGTCGGGAATCGAGAAATCAGCAACCTGATTACGCTTCAGTCGACTTGATCATGTTTACCAGGACAATTTTAAACATATTCTCCATCAACTTCGAAAGAAATCTACTGATTTTATGACTTGAAATGGCGTTTGTTTGCGGACACGGCAGCTTGCCAGTGGTGTTCGTTTTCAGCGGAATCGGCGACGACACAATCAAAGTCTAACCGACCGGTACCATTTCTCCGCTAAAAAATCCAAAATTTCCCCGACTTGTTTTTATTATGAATGCATTGAAATAAACCCCCAAGATTCAAGCAAGTAATAACTCTTCTGTTTTCGAGAAATGGCTTGTTCAAATCGTTGTACTGTTGTACAGTCACGACTCACGTCTCATTTCTCAAATTGCTCGAATTAGATAGGCGCTGGTACAAACCTCCATGATGTTCAAATTAATTTCCCATTTCATTTTATGTTGTATATGTCAACTTTTTGTTCAGGCTTTTCCAGAAAATAAGTACACTCTCCCTATGGAAGGCACTGAAATTCCAGATGGAATTTTGTATTTTTCACTAAAAATCCTTAAAATTCTAGAGGAAAATTTCATCATTTCTGTGCGGAAATCCTTGGAATATATTGTTTTACATATCAAGTTGCAATCAATTAAAACGATACTCGCTTTGGTGGTAAACAGCAGTCAAACACATTAATGGCAATTCTTATTTCCATAATATCAGTACAATAACTGGTTTCAGCAGAACTCATTGAAATATCAAGATTTGCTGGATCCAGTATTGATAAAATTACCAACGATATATATTTGGAGGGTCCCCCCCTCCCCCCCGCCCTTGATCTTTTGAATATCTGAAAATATGGGGGGATGTGTCTTGGGAGAATATGTTAAAGTGGGTGGGAATATTATATAATCAAGAATATATTTGTAGACCATTGTATATGGGACAGGAGTACTGGACATCAAAATAAAATTTATTTCCAAAATAAAATCTTTTTTGGCCCTACCTACTCTATTTTTTTCTGGCCCGTAATCGGAAACAGACATATATATTTTTTTTGGCCTAGCGTCTCTTGCAAGCGTTATATGATAATTATCTTTGAATGTTTATGATAGTTTGTGATCTCTTACCGCTGTTGTTGTCTCTAAAAAGTTGAAACACGAAGTCCAAGGGAGATAACTTTGTTATATCAAATAATCAAGTTGAGAACAAAAAAGTTTGATTTCCTACAAACATTACCATGGGCTTGGAATCGATATTTTTAGCTTTGTTTATTTTTCTTCACATAGTACCAGTGGACTAGACTGGATCAACAAGGTTCTTTTCTATCAAACAATGTTTTTAATTAATGTCCCTATTTAATCTCTCCATTTTATCTGTCAAGTTAGACACTTACCCATAGAAAACTTTTTCAAATTTTATTTCGTTATTTCATTATAAAACACGTTACCAGCTTCACCTGGATGAGTTATTTATCATGTTTAATTATATTTGGATTTTACAGTGAAAATCTCTATCAGAGGTGAAGTGTGCCAGACGCATTGGACAGTTTTTGTAGCTCACCTTAGTACTACAGAAACTATTTGTTAATATCTTAATTGGTAGGGTGGTAAAAACATTCAAAAACTCAATATCAACTTGTGGGTGGGCCGTAAAAACTTGGAAAAACTCAATTTGAGCATAAAAAGAACTCAATATTTTAATTTGGGTAGAAAAAATTTGGACTTCTATGAATCCCTGGTATTAAGTATAGAAGCCCAGTTTATCTTCCCAGAATGTTGACTTGGATATAATCAGCGCAACAATCTTTATTTTTATGTTTGTCAACTTTCTTATTGACAAAATTTGTCACCACTGTCGGAATGATGTCGTGGAAAATCACATTACAAGGCCTGGGCCAATAAACAAGCTTTTTTTGGTCGTGTCTCTTGGAATTATGTCGTGAAAAATCCCATTACAACGCCTGGGACAATAGACGACCTTTATTTTGGTAAGGTGGTTGGCTTTTTTCAGTCACGGGACACATTGATCTCTAGTTCAGTGAGTGGGATATCCCTCTGTTTTACCTCTCTTTCAAATCCGTCATCATTGCGTGCTTTAGTTGGCTATCCATTGAATTGATGACTATTTATAGGAAGAAGAAATTCGCTTGAGAATGGGATGTCAATCTTTTAAAATGAGTCCGATAGCCAAGAATGGCCATGCTGAAGACCGCTGATAAAAACCTGTTTTTCAAGTGTTATTTTGCTGAAAGTCTCTGTTTTTATGACAATAATGTCAAGTCAATGTAGTCTCTTCCATTCCAATAAAATATGTTTTCACTGACAATTTGATATATTTTGGTAAAATAAAATCAAATGAACATTGACTGAACTATTATGGACAAGTTACCACATAAAGGCAAGTCATAGCACATGGGTATGAATATTTACGCTAGTGAAACCTGGATTTAGTAGTGCGACACATTAAAATGTGCAGTTCTTCAGTGCATCATAAAAGAAGACACCGGTAGCCAACCATGGCTGCACTGTTGGGATGTTGATTCAGCATTCAATGGATCAATGTTGACAAATATTGCCACTGTGGTGCCTGTGACAAATCACTGTTAAGGATTCAAGCAATTCCAATATTGTATATTCGTATATATGTGGCACTGCAAACTAAAATTGACAGTTTCAACTGAAAGTCTTGAATTCAAAGGCTTGGGAATGAATCATCGTTTCATATCCTTGTGAGGTGGTTGCATATAAGCACAGGTCGTCCATCTCCGAACAGGGTTATCTCCCATTATGTCAGATTGAACACCCCTGCCATCATTCAATTATTCTCAGAAACGTACATTATCAGACCAATCTTCTTTATCATACATACTCAATATAATGGTATTTTATTCCACCCTGCTGTAGATGTGTGTGACGTTTTGATTTTTATTTAAAATGAAGTTCAATTTTTTTCAGGAAAACAGCTCGTTTGCTCAGCAAGGTGAACTGTTTTTCGATAACTAATTGTCGGCCTGTTTAATCCTACTGCTATTTCCAAACCATGCGCGGGTGGTTGGGTGGGCACTGGTTCCTGTTGCTTCAACGCATTTTGCTGAGGAGCAACAGGAACTAGATAATGTGATGTCTAGCACTGTAATATCATTTGTCTTTATTGCACCATGTAAGCGTCCTGTCTGTGTCTTGTGCGCTGTCCTCAGTGTTTTATAGGGTGGATGGAGGGTGTCTGGTTCCATGCTGCTTAAAAGATTTCTTCTTTGAAGTAGCAGGAACACAACTGGGCTGGGTGGTGCTTAGTTGTTTCGTCGTGATATAGCTGAAATAATGTTGAAAGCGACGTTAAATTCTATTCACTCACTCACTCACTCCAAACCATGCTTAGCTAGGTGTGGTGAATCAGGAACAATAGTGCTGCTTGATTCAGCAATAATTAGCAAAACACTAAAGGAAATCTCGTCAGTTTTGTAGTCCTGTCAGAACAGACCTGCTTGGAGAGTGCGAAAGGTCTTTTTCGCGTAAAATACGGCCAATGTATGGCAAAGATACTCTCGCAGGGGTGCAGCTTTGTATGGATATTGATCTGTCATACCAGACAAATTGCGTTGATTGGTCAAATATAATGTTGCTAAGAGTTACTCATGTGACAGTAGGTACGCATGCGAATTGGCCCGAGAGACCCAAACTACCCCATTATGGATCTGATTTTAATTTAATTAGGATAATGACCAGTGTCCGTAACTGACAGCTCAAGGTCTTTCTGTTTTTACAGAATTGATGGGATACTCCAGTATAAAGACATGCGATTTGGAATGATAAATGCTCCTGCCATGTTCCAAAGATAACAATTCGGGCCATAGCACCTGATGTATGGCGTACATTGATGTGCTGGTGTATAGTAAGACATGGAATGACTGACTGAAATATCTTAGTCAGTTATTTGTCACTTAAGTCGGTCTGGTTGTAAATATTCATAAGAGTGAGTTTGCTCCAGCTCATCTTATATATTTAAGTCATTGTAGGTCAAGATCAAGTTGTGTGTCAAAAAGACAAGGTTGTCATCATGTACTTTCCTGTTCACATATCAATCAGTTTGTTTAAATTCCAATGGCCATAATTGTGCAGAAGTATGTCAAAATTGTATTTACCAAGTCCTGCTGAAATGATGTTTTGTGAAACAGTTGACTTAATGAGCCAGTTCAAGCTGCTCCCGATTATTGACACAAACTTGACTTCCAGTATCCAGTAGTCGTCCATAAAAGCAGCTGCTTACAGATAAACATTCTCTGCTTCCGACAATGGCGGATACAATTGCAGCATCCTTTAATCGACATTGCCTACCTATCTGCCACAGTGTCCTATCCTAATTTGATAAAACAATTCTGGGAAGAATTCGTTCTAGATTCTGGGAATTGGTTCAGTGTTCTTGTACCATTTAAGTGACAATGTTCATCAATTCATCAAAGATCAAACAATCTGTCATCAACAAACAAACTACCAAAAACCATCACAAACATGCCAAACTATGGCATAGTTTCGATTGTATCTTCCAGTAAAGCTGGGGCATAAACTTCTCTATGCGGGGGACAAAGGTCAAAAGAGGGGGGACAAAAGAAGGGACAAAAGAAAGAGACAAAAAACCATGTGACCGACACGTGATAAAAGGACAAAAATAGGGGATTTTGCTGAAGAGTTGCCCAAAGGCAGATAACTCAAGAAGAAAAATCGAATTAAAAGTTTGATTGTTCATATTGAAAAAAAGTTAACAGCAAATTAGTAATTGCTGCATTATTTGTCTTTTTCGCTGTATTTTTATACGCCCGCCCAAAAGGCGGTCGTATTATGGGATGGCGGTTTCCGTCCGTCTGTCCGGTTCTCGTGTCCGGTCTATATCTGGGACAGTTTCCTATCCACAGCTCCAATTTTTGGTGAGTGAATACCCTACGGGGAGACGATGTGTCGCGTACCAAAATGAAGGTCAAGGTCACAGGTCAAAGGTCACTGGCCTAAAAAACAGGAAATCACTGAAGTGTTCGTGTCCGGTCTATATCTCTGAACGTTTTCTATCCACAGTTGCAATTTTTTGTGAGTGGATACGCCAGGTGGAGACGGTGTGTCGCGTACCAAAATTGAGGTCGAGGTCAGAGGTCAAAGGTCACTGTTGCCAAAAATCAGGAAATCATTGATCGTTGACAGTTTTCTATCTAAAGTTCTAATTTTTGGTGAGTGGGATGCCCTAGGGGGGGAACGATGTGTTGCATATTAAATGTAGGTCAAGGTCAGAGGTCAAAGGTCAGTGTGATTAAAAAATCAGGAAATCGTTAAAAATTTCTAATTTTTTGTGAGTGGGTTCAATAGGTGGAAATGAAGTGATGCGTACCAAAAATTAGGTCAAGGTCAAAGGTCACCGACCCCAAAATTAGGAAATTATTAAAAATAACATTTTTTGTGTCAGTAGATACATTAAGGGGACACGATTTTTGGTGAGTGGATGCCCTAGGGGGGGAACGATGTGTTGCATATTAAATGTAGGTCAAGGTCAGAGGTCAAAGGTCAGTGTGATTAAAAAATCAGGAAATCGTTAAAAATTTCTAATTTTTTGTGAGTGGGTTCAATAGGCGGAAATGAAGTGATGCGTACCAAAAATTAGGTCAAGGTCAAAGGTCACCGACCCCAAAATTAGGAAATTATTAAAAATAACATTTTTTGTGTCAGTAGATACATTAGCGGGACACGATGAGTCACATACCAAAATGTAGGTCAAGGTCAAAGGTCAAGGTCACTGTGACCCCAAAATCGTGAAATTGTTAAAAATCATGAATTTTTGTGTCCATTGAGAAATTGAGGGGAGACGGTTTGTCATGTACCAAAATTTAGGTCACGGTCGAAGGTCAAGGCCACTGTGACCCCAAAATCAGGAAATCATTAAAAATCATGATTTTTTGTGTGCATTGTTAGATTGAGGGAAGACAATGTGTTGTGTATCAAAATTGAGGTCAAGGTCACTGTGACCCCAAAATCAGAAATCATTAAAGTCACATTGACATATGCCTCTCGAAGACGAGGTCGTGTAATGCGATGTTGCGTTCTGTCCATTCATCCATTAAAATTTGTTGTCCATGCGATAGCTCTAGTTTCAAGGTATGGATTGGTACCAAACTTTGAGTATACCTTACTCACCCTACTGAATCGACAAGTGTGATTATAGGTGAATGCACCAGTCCATTTGTCATGTGACCATGAACTGTAGGTTGAATCACTTCACATTGAAGCCGCATAACAGCTGCAATGTTATAATGAGGCAACATGTGATTATATATCAGATATGTCGACAGTCCATTGTAGCTACCATTTGTCTTGGCAACAGTCCATTTGGCGAATCATTAGATCAGACGATGTGCTCTCTGTGCATCATTCACAAGTGCATGTTGACCTACAATGGACTGTCGATCGGTCCGATGATGATACAATGGACTGTCGTAATATCAGACAGACAGAGAATATACTATTAATGGTTCATATTCCTCTTAAACACACACAAGTGGAAGGAATCGAGAGATGAATGAGTCAGTGATACATGAGGCAGGTAGTAAGTTCCCACGTGTTCATTTTGTGCTCATTTCCTCACACTATAATTCGATGCTAATACCTACAATGGACTGTCTACCAACACCTAAAAACACCTCTCGCCGCAAAAATGTTTAAAAATTTTGTTAACTTGAAATAGTAATAACCCTACGTTTGGTGACAATATAGTACGATATTTCTCCTTCAAAATATGACTGGACACCAGTAACCATACCTGTCATCGATATGCTGAAAATCGTTCATTTTCGGCTGTGGTCACTGTCGTCTGGTCAGACACACGCCCACGCTTGATAACGAAAGCACTGGAAAACCTACCATTGGCTGTAATTTGACACG
>JAVTVY010019481.1:0-83270 GCA_036873755.1 Hanleya hanleyi | reverse complement strand
TCTGACATAGCTATCGCAAGCATGCACTAACACATTTCCCTGGCTCATTGATGCCGATAAATATAATGCAAACGCGCAGTTTGTCATCAAGTAGGTGGGCTAGGGACTTGGAGTGAGCAGACAAGAAATTTCAAGTTATTGTTTTGACCAAAATGCAACAACAACGATGTTTCCTTTTCAAGCGTTTATTTGGTTTTAGGTTTTGCAAAACTTCATTAGCAGCTATATTGAATCTGCATTAAATAAAATAAAAGAAAACAAGAGCCCAAGGCGCTTCAATATACGCCCGTGTATCTGGAATTACATTGGTCCAAATTTCAAGGTTGTTTGATAGCCTTGATTCCAATTGGTAGCTAGCCTACAATTTTGTGCTTCTGAGAATGTAACATATATAACATCTTATATTGAATGATAAACTAACGAGCTTAACTCCTGGTAACTAGTTGACCTTGAAGCAAGACCTGAGAGCTCACATATCCCACACTGAAATCGACAATAGTCAAACACGAAAATAGTAGTTTTCCTGCAAATGGATTCCTTTCAGACGAGATAATTTTTCCTGAAGGAAGAAGAAACTGATGAAGTAAACATTTGTTCTTGAGTTAATAAAGAGGTATGAAGTTCATAAAGGACCCCTCTCCCCGTTAAATTACTAAATGTATGGTTTTTATTTCACAACAGTTTACCTAAATGTAGCGGTTTCAAATATGGGAGACAACTCCACAGGACGAATGCCATATACATGTAGGGGAGAGAACTCTGAATATTCCAACCTAACACATATGGTCCGCTAAACTTGATTCAGTTTTGAAGGACTGTGACCTTGACCTTGGACAAATTGATCTCAAAATGTATGGCTCCTCTTTGCCATGCGAGCAAGGTATACTCAAAGTTTGGTACCATTCCATACCTTGAGACTAGAGATATCGCATGGACAACAAATGTTAATGGATGAATGGACAGAATGCAACATCGCATTACATGACCTCGTCTTCGACAGGCATATAAAAATGTGATTTCCTGATTTTGGGGTCACAGTTACATTGACCTTGACCTAAATTTTGGTACACGACACTTCGTCTTCCGTCAATGTATCAATGGACACAAAAAAAATCATGATTTTTATGAATTTCATGACTTTTGGGGTCACAGTGACCTTGACGTTCGGCCTTGACCTACATTTTGGTATGTGACACATCATGTCCCCCTAATGAATCTACGGACACAAAACAAAGTAATTTTCAAAGATTTCTTGATTCTGGGCAGGAGGAGGGAATTTGGCTTAATGTCACACTCAAGTTTGTTTCACTCATATGGTGACAGTCAGTTTGGTTGGTGGAGGAAGCCGGAGTACCGGAGAGAACCACCGCCCTTCGGCAAGTAACTGACAAACTTTCACACATGGACCAGCTGGGTTCGAACCCGTGCCGGTTCAGCGGTGTGAGGCTAGCGGTCACCAGCGAAGCGCCTTAGACCACTCGGCCACCGAGGGCCTCTCTCTTGATTCTGGAGTCACAGTGACCTTGACTATTGATCTTGACCTAAATTTTGGTACATGACAAACCATCTCCCCGTAATTTCTCAATGGACACAAAAATCATGATCTTTAACAGTAACGATTTTGGGGTCAGTGACCTTGACCGTTGACCTACATTTTGGTATGTGACATATCCCCCTAATGTATCTACTGACACAAAAAAATGTTATTTTTAATAATTTCCTGATTTTGGGGTCACAGTGACCTTTGACCTTGACCTAATTTTTAGTATGCGACACTTCATTTCCCCCTATTGAATACACTCACCAAATATTAGTAATTTTTAATGATTTCCTGATTTTTAGGTCACACTGACCTTTGACCTTGATTCTGGTGTCACAGTGATCTTGACTATTGACCTGGATCCAAATTTTGGTACATGACAAAACGGCTACCTGTAATTTCTCAATGGACTCAAAAAATCATGATTTTTAACAATTTTATAATTTTGGGGTCACAGTGACCTTGACCTTTGACCTACATTTTGATAAGTGACACATTGTGTCCCCCTAATGTATCTACTCACACAAAAACATGTTATTTTTTATAATTTCCTGATTTTTGGGTCAGTGACCTTTGACCTTCGACCTTGACCTATATTTTGGTATGCGACACCTCATTTCCCCCTATTGAATCTACTCACAAAAAAATAGTAATTTTAATGATTTCCTGATTTTTCCGTCACACTGACCTTTGACCTCTGACCTCGACCTACATTTCGTATGCAACACATCGTTCCCCCCTAGGGCATCCACTCACCAAAAATTAGAACTGTAGATAGAAAACTGTCAATGATCAATGGTTTCCTGATTTTAGGCAACAGTGACCTTTGACCTCTGACCTCGACCTCAATTTTGGTACGCGACACATCGTCTCCACCTAGCGTATCCACTCACAAAAAATTGCAACTGTGGATAAAAAACGTTCACAGATATAGACCGGACACGAACCCTTCAGTGATTTCCTGTTTTTCAGGCCAATGACCTTTGACCTCTGACCTTGACCTTCATTTTGGTACACGACACATCGTCTCCCCGTAGGGTATCCACTCACCAAAAATTAGAGCTGTAGATAGAAAACTGTCCCAGATATAGACCGGACACGGGGGACGGACGGACACACGGACGGAAACCGCCATCACATAATACGTCCGCCTTTTGGCGGGCGTATAAAAAACGGTGATCTAGAATCTACATGTATGAATAGGCCCTACAAATTACCAGACAAAACTAAAAATATAATGAAAATTGAACAAATGTTTAATATAATTTAAAATTAAAAAAATATATGATCACTCTTCGGGATTCTGGTTTGCGTGAGTGATACTAGAGTTATCACTCTCTCCAATATCATTATGTCTCCCCCAACTATGTTGGGGGGAGACATCTAGTGTTTGTGCTGTCTGTCTGTCTGTCTGGTTGGATGGATGGATGGATGTCTGTCTGTCTGTCCGTCCCCTTGCCTTGTCTGCAAGTTATCTTGAGAACTACTGGATAGAATTTCACCAAACTTGGATGGAAGCTTCATTGGGATAGCCCCCTCATTTGATTAGGTTTTGGTGTGTGTGCGTGCATTCATCCGTGTCCGGTGTCCGTCCGTCCGTCCATCTGCTTGTACATGTATATACAGGGCTTGTCTGCAAGATATCTTGAGAACTACTGCACTGAATTTCACCAAACTTGGACGGAAGCTTCATTGGGATAGCCCCCTCGTTTGATTAGGTTTTGGTGTGTGTGCATGCTTTCATCCGTGTCCGGTGTCCGTCCGTCCGCCTATCTACTTGTACATGTATATACAGGCCTTGTCTGCAAGATATCTTGAGAACTACTGGACGCAATTTCACCACACTTGGATGGAAGCTTCAGTGGGATAGCCCCCTCATTTGATTAGATTTTGGTGTGTGTGCGTGCATTCATCCGTGTCCGGTGTCCGGCCGTCCGTCCGTCCATCTGCTTGTACATGTATATACAGGGCTTGTCTGCAAGATATCTGGAGAACTACTGGACGGAATTTCACCAAACTTGGACGGAAGCTTCATTGGGATAGCCCCCTCGTTTGATTAGGTTTTGGTGTGTGTGCGTGCATTCATCCGTGTCCGGTGTCCGTCCGTCCATCTACTTGTACATGTATATACAGGCCTTGTCTGCAAGATATCTTGAGAACTACTGGATGCAATTTCACCAAACTTGGATGGAAGCTTCATTTTATTTTTTTATTTTATTAGATTCACCAAGTATACAGTACATAAATATTGAACAGCCTAGTTGTGGAATATAATCATATTCTATAAATTACTTCGTATAACAACTAGTAAGTCATCGGCGGGAATAAAACCCCATGGGGCTTGTTCTATCCCTATATAAATAAATGATAATATTTTATTAAGCTACTTGTGGCAGGTGATATGTGATAAATGAGTGACTGACCAAATGCACACTGTGACAGAATTTTTAATTATGGCGGCTACGTTCAATTAAATATGCTTTCAGCTTTGATTTAAAAAGAGATGATGAATTCAAATGTTTTATCGTCGAGGGCAGATTGTTCCATTCCCGAGGTCCTGATGTTTTGATAGAGTGATAAGACAAGTTTGAACGATAAAATGGCCGGTACAGATTTGTATCTTGACTTCTAGTATTATGTTGATGCATGTCTGATTGTCTAATGTAATATGTTTGAAAGTGAAAAGGTAGTTTGTTAGTATGGTAGATGAAATTGTGTACAAGATTCAGTGAGAGATAGAGATTCAAGTTATACAGTGTCAGAATCTCTAAAGCAACGAATAGAGGTTGTGTATGGTCTAGTTTTTCCGATAAAGTTATCACTCTTTTCTGTAGTAAGAACAATGGATTTAGATGAGTAACATAGGTGTTTCCCCATAAGATATTTCCGTAGGACAAGTATGGATAAATCATAGAATAGTAGAGTACATATAGAGTTTTCTTATTAAGGGAATGTTTAATATGATTAATGATTCCTATATTACGAGATACTTTCTTGCAAATATAATCAATATGGGACGTCCAGTTCAGTTTATCATTAAAAACAATACCGAGAAATTTAAATTCATTGACAATTTCGATTTCAATTCCAGAGATGAGCAACGGTGGGGCATAAACGGGTAAGGGTTTGTTATTTAGTTTAATAACCATACATTTCGTTTTCTTGATATTTAACGACAGGCGGTTTGATGAAAGCCAAGTGTATATTTTATCAAGTTCAGACATCATTATATTAATAGCATCAACAATATTTTCGGTGGAGTAGACAAGACTAGTATCATCCGCAAAAAGTATAGTATGTAGCAAGTTGGACACATTAGATATATCATTAATGTAGATAAGGAATAAAATTGGCCCTAGAATAGATCCCTGTGGTACACCACATGTAATGTTCTCAGGAAGTGATATGGTACCGTTAAAAGAGACACTTTGCATTCTGTTTGTTAAGTAACTTTCAAGCCAGTGATTTGACAAATTTCTGAATCCATAGTGAATAAGTTTACTTAATAATATATTATGATTGACCGTGTCAAAGGCTTTGGAGAGGTCTAGGAACGTAATAATGCTGTTTTGTTTTGCTTCTTTGGCCGTTATTAATTTATCATATAAATAGCAAGCTGCCAGGGAAGTTGAGTGATTAGACCGAAAACCATATTGGTTTGGGCAGATGATCTGATTGATTTCTAGAAAATTAGTTATCATATTAGCTGCAAGTTTTTCAAGGATTTTGCTAAAGCAGGGCAGGACTGAAATTGATCTGTAGTTTTCTAGTGATTTATTATCACCCGATTTGTGGACAGGAGTGATTTTAGCAGATTTGAAGCGTCTGGGACAACACCAGAGCTAAAGGATGAATTCATTATGTGACATAAAGGAACAGAAATATATTCTGAGACAAGTTTGACCAGAGACATGCTAATACCATCTAGTCCCGGTGCCGCCGATTTCAGGTTCACAATAGTAGATTTTATATCATCAGGCGTTACGGTGGTAAATTGAAAATCGTTTGGAACGGGGGTATCCAGGTAGTCCATAAAATTAGACCCGGTGTTGGGAATTTTTGCATCTAGTTTAGATGCTACGGTGCTGAAATGTTCATTAAATTTCTGGGAAATTACAGAGGAGTCAGAGGTTTCAGTTCCATCTATTTTGAATGAGCTGGGCAGAAGTGATGTTTTGTTACGATTAAGCAATTGGTTCAGTGTTTTCCATGTGTTTTTGATGTTTAGGTGGCGTTCATTAAATTTGTTTTCAAAGTAGGATTTCTTAGAAAGACGTAATGTATTATTGAGTTTGTTTCTGTATATTCTGTATTGTTTACGATGGCATTCCTCGCCAATGCGGAGTTGTAAATCATACAAGCGATTCTTTTCATGAATAGATTTTAGAATACCAAAAGTAATCCAGGGTTTTATTATTTTTTGTTTTAAAGGCTCAGAATTAACGATGGGAAAACATTCATTGTAGGCATCTCCGAATTTTTCAAGAAATATTGTTAATGCAGCATTAGTGTCGTTTTCTTGACTCACAAACTTCCAGTCAGTTTCACTTATGACTTGCATAAATCGATCCTTATCGTCAGCAGTAATTCTGCGGTAAGATGTTTGGTGTCGCAGCTCTTTACATTTGATTCGGTTGTTAAGATATGGAAGATAGGAAAGTGGTCTGTAATATCGGTCAGGAATATTCCAGATAGAAGATTATCCTCATGAAAGTTAATGAAAAAGTTATCTATTAGTGTAGCTGTACGGGAAGTGACTCTTGTCGGTTTTGTAATTTGTGGGAAAAAGTGGTGAGATTTCATGATTTCTAGAAAATCCTTTGATGGACCATGGTGTTCAGTTTTAAAAAGGTCGATGTTATAATCGCCCATCAAAACGCATTTTTTTCTTTTCCGATTGAATAGTTTGCAAAATTGATAATAAAGAAGTATTGAAGTTGTTTAAATTTTTCCCGGGAGGGCGATAGAATATACCAACTAGGTATTTTGTACTGCAGAATTCAATATCAACAAAGAGGGACTCGTATTGCCCATCGTCGTCAAGGAATGACAGATCGTCTCTTACCATACAAGATTGAATATTTTCATTTATATACAGGACAAGTCCCCCACCTCGTCTTTTGTTTCTTGATGAGTGAAATGGTCTGTAGCCTGGTATATCATAAAGCGATTCTGTAGCGGGATTCAGCCAGCTTTCAGAGAAGCCGAGAGCGTCAAATGTGTGTTCCATGTTATGAATGAAACCGGTTATCTCAGAAAAGTTGTTTGTGAGACTTCTAACATTTAAGTGGAGGAATGAAAATGTTTGATCAGGAGGACAAATGGATTTTGATTTCTGCATAAATGATGATTCTGTAAAGTAATTGGACTGGTGATTATTTAAATTATTCCAATATGATATCTCATAATCGTTATCATCAGTCGATGCTTTATTGTGTTCGTGGTCATTTAATTCTATTGGGTTAAAACACATATTAGCGAAAACATCAAAATCAATAGATTTATTATTATTGTGGATAGGTTCTGTTGTTGGAATATCACGCTCATTAAAAAACGGAAGGTGTAACATCAGGTTCGAGAATGGATCACCCTCGGGAGGAATACTATTGTTATCCATGATCACTATTTATTGTCACTGAAGCCTTCTTTGATATGAGGTAATTAGCCAGAGTTGTGTCTTTGGTGTACATATATGTGTATATTACGAACAAAACTGTAGTAAATAAAACAATATGATGTATAATAATATAAACATGAAAATATATACATATAAAACACGAGCAACACATTGTGTGTGGACTAAGATGGTAGCATGTGGCTGATAAACGACCGCAGACAAAGTCAGATTAATAGAAACAAGCTGAGTAGCTAGCAGGTCCTCCGCCAACATGGCCAAGTAGCCTGTTTGAGAGCATGCAGCATATACGCTTCCATTATCTCCTTAAATATAACTTGGAAAGTGGATATGTGTATGTGGAAAGAGACATTTATCTGGAATTGTTGAGACAATTTGAGGAGATTTGGGAAGCAATAATGGGTAGTGTAACACTGGAATGTAAGTCTGTAGTTGTATATGGATTTGTGGATGGTGAGGTTTATAAATCGATGGGTGGAATAGATCAAGATATCGCGTTCACAACACAGACGGGTACAATATGGGTGAGTGAAAAGTGAGATGGTCAATGGCAGCCATCTTGGATTACATACTACCTCAATGAAAATCAATACCAATGGCTGTCTAACTGATGTGAAACACCCTCTCGAGTTTGAAGTCGATTGGTCAAATTGTTCTCGAGATATCACGTTCACAAGATCCGAGATGCATGGAATCCAATATGGTCAATGGCAGCCATCTTGGATTACGTACCTCAGTGAAAATCGATACCAATGGCCGTCTGACTGATGTGAAGAACCTTCCCAAGCTTGAAGTTGATGGATGGAATTGTTCTCGAGATATCGCGTTCACAAGATCTGGGACGGATGGAATCCAATATGGTCAATGGCAGCCATCTTGGATTACGTACCTCAGTGAAAATCAATACCAATGGCCATCTGACTGATGTGAAGAACCTTCCCAAGCTTGAAGCTGATTGGTGGAATTGTTCTTGAGATATCGCGTTCACAAGATGTGGGACGAACAGAATCCAATATGGTCGATGGCAGCCATCTTGGATTACGTACCTCAGTGAAAATCAATACCAATGGCCGTCTAATTGATGTGAAGCACCTTCTCAAGTTTGAAGTCGATTGGTCGAATTGTTCGCAAGATATCGCGTTCACAAGATGTGGGACGAACAAAAATCCAATATGGTCGATGGCGGCCATCTTGGATTACGTACCTCAGTGAAAATCAATACCAATGGCCGTCTAACTGATGTGAAGCACCTTCTCAAGTTTGAAGTCGATTGGTCGAATTGTTCTTGAGATATCGCGTTCACAAGATGTGGGACGAACAGAATCCAATATGGTCGATGGCGGCCATCTTGGATTACGTACCTCAGTGAAAATCAATACCAATGGCCGTCCAACTGATGTGAAGCACCTTCTCAAGTTTGAAGTCGATTGGTCGAATTGTTCTCGAGATATCGCGTTCACAAGATGTGGGACGGACAGAATCCAATATGGTCGATGGCGGCCATCTTGGATTACGTACCTCAGTCAAAATCAATACCAATAGCCGTCTAACTGATGTGAAGCACCTTCTCAAGTTTGAAGTCGATTGGTCGAATTGTTCTCAAGATATCGCGTTCACAAGATGTGGGACGGACGGAAGGATGGATGGACGGCTAGCATTTCCAAGTCCTCCCACCACTTCGTGGCGGAGGACAATGACGGAACATGTACCAGCTGGTTAGAGATATTTGAGAAGAATAGAATCTGCAGGTATTATGTTGAATATTAGTTAAGTATTTCACTGAATTTGCTTATTGATACATAAATACAGATAGATAGATAGATAGTTTTATTGCACTTTTATGCCCGAAGGCTAACGGCATCCCCCAATACATATTAAGAGCACATACAAATATTACTAAAAAGCACATTTTCCTTACTGATTCTAACAAAAGATAATTGCAGTAGGCTATAAACAGAGAACTAGAGAAATTCAGTATTAATAAATATTTATGGGCATATTAGTATAACATGGGCATAAACTGATAATGTCGAATGCATGGCAAAAAGACATGTAAGCTGGGGTTGAGAATCTCGTAACATGCAAGACTGACATAGTTTCTATCAGATAAGGGGAAGTCACTCCATCGCTATTCATAACAAATTGAATATACTGGAGTACACATAACTTACTGTTGGTGAATGATGTGTATTAAATTTGGATATATTAAGTTAATATATAATCTTAAGTTATTCATGGCAGTAGGCTATAAGCAGCAATCAAAGGTGTATTAATATACTAACATGCCTTGAGTGTTTGTCAGAGTATACAGGAGAACACAGATATAGGTATTCACAGGTAATAGGAAATTTCAGTAATAAGCCAGGAATCAAATTGAGTGGAACTTGTATGACAATTATATAATAAGTAATTTATAGTGTTCAGTAATTGTTAGGAACTGTGTATTACAATCCCAGAACTATTTTCATGTTTTTGTTAGGTAAGGGGAGGTCACTCCATTTTTGCCCATTTTAGTTGGAATGTAATGAAAACCAGTAGAAAATGTAATCAGAAAATGAGAAATATTGCTAAGAATCTTGTTAACCATAACCATGTTGGATCATATACATGTATCCATATAAGAAAAAGAAAAACAATGCAATGTCAATCAAATGCATAACAGAAAGATTCAGAAGGATGTTTGATAGTTTGCTGCAACCAGATCTAAGTTACATTGGAATGGCTATGTGTTATATAAGTTATGTATGGCACATTGTTAGGGGCTGGGTTGTGTACTGTTTTGTGTTTTGTTTTTACCAGGTCAGTGAAAGTCACTACATTGTTTTCCAGATACAACTATGTAAACAGGAATACATAAAAGATTTACTACATAAAATTTTCAGTTGTTTATGGCATTAGGCTAGAGGCAGTACAATGAAGATAAATTGACAAGAGACTTACATGCCCCAGAGATTTGTTTGAGTGTACAGGAAAATACTTGAATGTAGGTATTTCCAGATAAAAGAAAATCAATTTAGAGTGAAGCTTATATATCCTGAAATTATGATATATGGCATTTGGAGTGAGGCTACAACATGTTAAAATAAACAAAACTAGAGGTTCCGCTTTGACCCTTGAGTTGCCGCTCTGGCATGAAGCCTATGCTGGTTGTTTTTTTGAGCAAAAACATACGTCTCCCCCAACCTCCCACCTTGCCTTGAATGGGCACATAATTTAAGGGAAAGTGCTATAAAATTAATGTAGCAATAAGTATCTTAAACAAAGCTGCATATCTAAACATGTTAATTACAAAGAAGTGATTGTCATTGTATATACATGTACAAGTAGATGAACGGATGGACGGACACCGGACACGGATGAATGGTGCACACATACAACAAAACCTGATCAAATGAGGGGGCTATCCCAATGAAGCTTCCATCCAAATTTGGTGGAATTCCGTCCAGTAGTTCTCCAGATATCTTGCAGGCAAGCTCTGTATATACATGTACAAGTAGATGGACGGACAGATGGACACCGGACATGGATGAATGCACGCACACACACCAAATGAGGGGGCTATCCCACTGAAGCTTCCATCCAAGTGGGGTGAAATTCCGTCCAGCAGTTCTCAAGATATCTTGCAGACAAGGCCTGTATATACATGTACAAGTAGATGGGCGGACACCGGACACGGATGAACGCATGCACACACACCAAAACCTAGTCAAATGAGGGAGCTATCCCAATGAAGCTTCCATCCAATTTTGGTGAAATTCCGTCCAGTAGTTCTCCAGATATCTTGCAGACAAGCCTTGTATATACATGTACAAGTAGATGGACGGACGGACGGACACCGGACATGGATGAATGCACGCACACACACCAAAACCTAATCAAATGAGAGGGCTATCCCACTGAAGCTTCCATCCAAGTGGGGTGAAATTCCGTCCAGTAGTTTTCAAGATATCTTGCAGACAAGGCCTGTATATACATGTACAAGTAGATGGACGGATGGATGGACACCGGACACGGATGAATGCACCCACATACACCAAACCTAATCAAATGAGGGGGCTATCCCAATGAAGCTTCCATCCAAGTTTGGTGAAATTCCGTCCAGTAGTTCTCCAGATATCTTGCAGACAAGCCCTGTATACACATGTACAAGTAGATGGACGGACGGACGGACACCGGACATGGATGAATGCACGCACACACACCAAAACCTAATCAAATGAGGGGGCTATCCCACTGAAGCTTCCATCCAAGTGGGGTGAAATTCCGTCCAGTAGTTCTCAAGATATCTTGCAGACAAGGCCTGTATATACATGTACAAGTAGAAGGATGGACAGACGGACACCGGACACGGATGAATGCACGCACATGCACCAAAACCTAATCAAATGAGGGGGGTATCCCAATGAAGCTTCCATCCAAGTTTGGTGAAATTCCATCCAGTAGTTCTCAAGATATCTTGCAGACAAGGCAAGGGGACGGACAGACATCCATCCAGACAGACAGACAGACAGACAGACAGCACAAACACTAGATGTCTCCCCCCAACATAGTTGGGGGAGACATAATAAAATAAAAAACAAAGGACAAAAACAAAGCAGCTTGGCAAATCAGCTGGCATTGAAAAGAGGAGAATGATACATGTATGTATTGTATTGGTTATGGGCTTACAAGTTACAAGCATAAGTTATCCAGATCAGTAGGCTGGAAGGAGGAAACAAAACTGTATTAACATACAGACTAATATGCATTGAGTGTTTGTCAGAGTATACAAGAGAGCACAGATAAAGGTATTCCCAAGTAATAGGAAATTCAGTAATAAATGAGGAAAGCAAATAGAGTGAGCTTTTATATACACATGTACATAATTTGTGGTGTTCAATAATATTTACCAGTTGTAAATATTTATATTTAACCCATTAGATTGAATCAGCTTATACAGTATTGAACATATGGGTCATATACCTATATACATATGCAATGGTTATGAATAACAGTAGTGAGAAAATGTATAAGCAAGGAGTTCAGGAGGATATTGGATAGTTTGCTGCATGCTCACATGCAGATCTAAAATTATGCTAGTGCTATATTCCATGTGATTATGGCACATTGTCATGAACTGTGTATTAAAGTCCGTTCATGTTTGAGTTAGGTAAAGGGAAGGCACTCCATTGCTGACCAAAAACAATGGCATAAACAGGACTACTACTACTAGTTTAATTTGAATGGCGCTTTCAATTTAATAAAATTATGCGCGCCAGGTCGTTGCATTGAGTTTGATGTACAACATATATATTGATTTAAAATATCCAACTATACGGATTTGTAATAGAATAAAAAATATGTAGAAAAATCAAACTCCAAATGCGTTATTTAATGTCATGGTGATGTTAGAGACATAAAAGGAAGGGAGCATGTATGGACCAACACAATTAATTTAATAATAATAAAATCCTAACGACCCTTTCTAAAAAATAAATATATATAAAACTGAACTAAAAAGGCTAATATAGCACATGCATATTTTGTTTAAACAAAAATTAAACTCATCATATAGATTTAGATTTGACAATGTGAGAAAAATCGAGATTAGATGTAATATCTATACTCATCCTGATGAAGACAGTGAATGTTGACCTCGTGGTATCATCAGACACCAATGTCCAACCAGAACAAGCAAAGACATTATTTAAAATAAAACTGTTTACCCCAACCCCCTCCCTTAAGCAAATGTAAGGAAATGTATATTAAACAGAGTGGTGAATAAAAACGAGATTTGATGTAATATCTATGCCTGTCCCGATGAACACCGTGAATGATGACCTCATGGTATCATCAGACACAAATGTCCAATCAGAAAAAGCAAGGATACCATTTAAAACAAAACTCTTTCTCAGAGTAGAAATATTGGTATAATTTCTTAACCACAGGTAAGAAAATATATATTAAACTATTCTAGAATTTTATTATTCATCAACTTGTAATATGCATGTACTATTAATTAACCAATAAAACTATTATAAATTATTCCACAGGATGGAAGGGGAGGTAACAGTTGTACCCTCCCCAAGACTAGATGTGAAATGTAGAACAAAATAATAAAATCAATATACATTAGAATCTGCGTGTGTGCAGTATATATCTATAAATAGCCAAAAAAACTTTATCACGTTTTTTTCTAGGCTTTAAAATGGATTCCATGGTATGATTGAAGACACCAGCACATATAAGTTCATTAAAAAAGTTTAATCTCTGATTATTAAATCGTGTACACGATAATAAATAGTGACTGATGCCTTCTTCTACATCACACGCATCACACACTCCAGTGGGATGTAAATTACATCTAAAGAGATATGAATTCAGGGGAATATGCCCGACAAGAAGTCTAAAAACAAGTACTTCAGCATGGCGATTTGGTAAATTCAAAGAGGCGTCTGTAACTGAAGGCTGAAATTGATAATAAAAACGCCCCTTCTCTGAATTATCCCAGCATTCCTGCCATTTAGATTTAAAATAAGGATATAAACAAGCCATGGCTTCATTTATGGTCAATCCCATATGTATATTAATATCTGGAAGTGCGGATGCGTGCTTAGCAAGAGAGTCCGCAAGCGGCATAAACAGGACCACACAATACTTTAATATATGCAATTTTCAGAGTACCAGTGGGCTAGAAGTGGGACACTAATGGCAGATTGTCATAGTCTTACACATTAAGATTCATACATGAATAAGAAAAAACATAGTGGAAATCAAATGCACACCAAACATCAGAAATATATTTTATAATTTACTGCATGCAGATCTAATTTCCAGTGGAATGGCTATGTGCTATCTTAATTATGTATGGCACATTACTAGGGACTGGTTTGTGTACTGTTTCTGTTTCCAAGTTAAACTATATAACCAGGAAAATACAAATCTTGACTATATATAATGTTCAGTTATTCTGGGCAGTAGGCTAGTGCCAGGAAAAAGGAAGTAGATTGATATAAGACTTACATGCCCCAGAGTTTTACTAGAGTGTACTGGAAAACACAGGATGTACTTCTGGATAATATATATATCAGTTTAGAGTCAAGCTTTTGTATCATGAACTTATTATAAATGGCATTTGGAGTGAGACTATAACATGAATTTATTTACATTGACATAGTATTTACAACAAATTTATAATCACATCAACTGTAGATTATGCAGGTAATTATTTACTATATTTTATACCAGTAATGGTGACCTTGTTTATTTATCGATTAGTTGTTAGTGATGTGAGAGAGATAGGGGACTGTTTACTTATCTTGATTAATTCAGATTGATTTATTGTACAGGTACATGTACTTCTCTTCCATCAATGAATAGTTTGCCGCTTGAAAATCGAACCTTCTTGTTGTCTTTATATGCTTTAGACATCAGTGGTTGGGCCTTTTTCTTAAGCTGGTAGTCAACTGCTGTAAGATCCTCCATAATATTAAAGGGTAATCTGGCGTTATCATCTGGGCTGCTTTCCTGGAAGTTACGTCTAAGACTTCTGAAGTCCTTTACCACTTCTGATCTGATTTTCCTGCTGTAAAAGCGTGCAATCAATTGAGGTCTGCTAGCCCCTGTCGGATTTCTCCATGATTTTAGTTTGTGGGCTATCTCAATGGGAGTTTTTCACCTCATCTATATCACTGAAGGGACCCAACTTGTTGTTGATCAGGGTCTGAGCAATTTTGTCATCACAGGTCTCACCGTCCGCTTCATTGACTTGGATACCATCTAATCTGATGTTATACGATCTTGAACGTCTCTCAATATCGTTATATTGTGTGGAAAGCTTTGTTTCCAACTCACGCCTTGCTGCACGTTCAGAGTGAAGGTCTTCTTTCAATTTTACGAGATCTGCACGGGCCGATTCAACTTGAGAGACGAGCTTTTTTTCCAGTTCAAAGCGAGCTTTTCGCTCATTGAGGAGGGCTTCTTTCAACTGAATAATATCTTCACGAGCTGTTCCAAGATTTTCTGATGTCGTAACTTCATCCCGAAGGTTATCGATCGATTCAACGATGTCTCTTTTGAATGACTGTAGAACAGATGTGAAGTGTGAGGCCATAGAATTCAGAGCAGTATATAAGGCAGCTTGCTCTGGATTGTTTGCTTCAGGTAACGTGAAATTGGGAAATTCTCCCAGCTCGCCGCCATTTGCATTTTTTCCTGCCTCGTCGGCCTTCTGGAGGCAGATGCATGAAACTTCTATACGGTACAGCATGTATACTATAGGTGTGGCTCTTGTACGTTTTGCATCTTTCCTATAATGTGATCAGTTTTGAAATAGTTCATGCTTCACAATTACATGTATTTCACATTGGCTGGACGCTGTAGATGTCGGCAATTCACTCATTGCTATATAAATCCCGACTCCTCACTGGGTTACTGCAACAATGAAAATCGCTTCTTTGTAATTAATATTTTTAGATATGCAGCTTTGTTTAGGATACTTATTGCTACATTCATTTTATAGCACTTTCCCTTAAATTATGTGCCCATTCAAGGCAAGGTGGGAGGTTGGGGGAGACGTATGTTTTTGCTCAAAAAAACAACCAGCATAGGCTTCATGCCGGAGCGGCAACTCAAGGGTCAAAGCAGAACCTCTAGTTCTTCATTGCATTGGCAATTTTGAGGAGAGTGATCAAAACTCCATTATATTATAGTGATCACTCCATTTTGTTCCATTTTTATACTGCATAAAATGACCAGAAAATATGTAGAAAGAGGCTCAGAGATGTGCTCTCTGCATGACCAGAAATGCCCTAGAATGCATCTCAGAGCATCTAAACCCCTGGGGCTTCCGGGGCCTAGGCCACCCCTGGACCCCGGCCTATTTGTCCTGTGATAGTACATGGGTGAGACGCCGTTTCCTGATTCTGGCTAAACCCCTGCTGACCGGTGTTGGTAATTTGGTGAGAATTTACTGCAAGATAGCAAGAATGACAAGATATTTTGCATGCATGGAGACTATGTACAACATAATATATTTGTTTCGCTGTCTGAAATGTTTTTTTTGCTGATCAATTTTCGAATACTGGTACCTGTATTCCACAAAATGCACACCCCTCAATCGAGAGGACAATTTGCATCTATTAGCTTGTCAATGTGTTACTATTTCGCCGGACTAATACGTAAATTAAATTCAAGTTTCCAATAATGAACAAAAGCGTATGTAAGTAACTATTTTGCAGGATTAACAGTAACGACTGGAAAACAGAGGGAAAATAATTAATCGCTTGTGTACCTCAATGGAACTGTGAGATCTAACATTCTGGAGACATCCTGATGAATGTCTCCTGATAAAACGCGCCACGTTGCATTTTATCTCGAATCATACAACCCTTTATAATAGTAAGGCTTTGTTTTCTGCCATTTTAGACGAGTGACTATATGCTGTCAAAGTAAAGGTGAGGTGTGGGGTCATTTCACTTTCGTTTTCGGCCGGAAAACAGTAAGATCCCACATTTCCTTTGAGCTACACAAGCTACATGTATTAATTAGTTTTTCTCTGTTTTCCAGTCGTTACTGTTACTTCTGCAAAACTGTTACTTACATAAGCTTTTGGTTCATTATTGGAAACTTGAATTTATTTTACGTGTTAGTCCGGCGAAATATGAAGACATTAACAAGCTAATAGATGCGTATTGTCCTCACGATGGAGGGGTGTGCATTTTGTGGAACACAGGTACCAGTGTTCGAAAATTAATCAGCAATATAACATATCTGACAGCGAAAGAAATAAATTATGTGGTACATAGTCTCCATGTATTTAACATACATCTTGCCATTCTTGCTTTGTTGCAGTCAATTCTCAGCAAATTACCAACACCGGTCAGAAGCTACAAGGATAGGAAATCGCAGATGTTTTTTTTTTTTTCGAAATTAACACCCCAAATCACAATACAAAGAAACAATACGAGATAGAACAAGACTATATGATACGATACAATACAATAAAATACAAAATAATACCATACATGTACATTACAATACAATATATTACAATTCAACATATTACAACTCAATACATTACAAAACAATACAATTCTAAACAATGCCATATCATACAGTACGGTGAAATATACCATAATACAACACATCACAGTACAAACACACAATACACCTTTACATAAAAGAAGAAAGTTAACAAAGATTGTGAATTTTATATAATACGTTTGTACAACGTATAGTGGCAAACTTCAATTGATAATTTGATTGATAATTTATTGTGTCTCGTGAACAATATGGAATACATGCTCCCCAGACATGCGCACTTTTTGTAAACCAAAACCAAACTTACTTTTAAAAAGTCGACGCGCAACGGACATTCGCGTCACGCATTGACTTTTTAAAAGTCGATGCGCGACGGAAAAAGTCGACGTCGCGTTTTGAAAGGCGATGTCACTCTCTCCGTCGCGCGTCAACTTTTACAATGTTAGGAGATAGGGCAAAAATTGACGTCGACTTTTGAAACACGACGTCGACTTTTGGCCTATCTCTTTAACATTATAAAACCCGACGCATGACGCGCGACGGAGAGGGCGACGTCGCCTTTTAAAACGCGACGTCGACTTTTTCCCGTCGCGCGTCGAGTTTTGATTCTTCAAAAAGGCGACGCACGACGCGAAAAGGCGACGTCGCCCTCTCCGTCGCGCGTCGACTTTTACAATGCTAAGAGATAGGCCGAAAGGCGACATCGACTTTTGAAACACGACGTCGAGTTTTGGCCTATCTCTTTAACATTGTAATAGTCGATGCGCGACGCGCGACAGAAAGGGCGACGTCGCGTTTCAAAACACGACGTCGACTTTTGCAAGTCGACGCGCGAGATCAAATTGGCATAAATAGAACACCATAAGAAACCAATGCGATAAACCAATGCGATAACAATTACTATTCATCAGATCACATGATCTTGTTCCCTGAGTAATGCAAATCTGTCGATTTTGCAAAACCATGGTCCTAAGTATTCAAAAAAGATTTTTCGTAATGGAATTGAGAATATTGTCAGTTTACATGGTTGCGCGATGGAAAAGCTTGCCGATCAATGCGTTAAAAAAGCTTAGTATTAAATTACGAACATCATAAGATCCATAATATTTTGAACACAACAAATATAGAACTAAATTTCTGACCAAGCTGAGTTAAATGGAAGGTTTAAACCTCAATATTCTTTTGTCGTGGAATGGAAAATAATGCCAATATATACATGATTGTGGGATGAAATTTTTTCTCAGATGAGCAAGTTGACCAGCGGGCAGAGTTATAAGTAGATTGAATTTCATGAACATATTCAAATTGGTCTGCATAACAAAATTGATATGTTGATAGACTTGATTTGATGTTGACACTGTGTAGTTCAGGTGAGCATGAGTAGGACATCGCTGCCGTTCTATCATATCGGTCAATGAATACAATTTGTCGGTTTCCAATTTATCTAATGTATTGTATTATTTATTATGATACAAATCATAAAACGAGAGTCTGATGAGAGTAAAATGAAATGTTCATTCGGTATATCATCATCATCATTGTTGAAAATCTGGGAAATCCTGACACAGACTTTATATTGTAGCCTTAGAGAGGAAAGGCGGCATATTCTCTGATTTCAGTGTAGCTGATTATCAGCTGTCATAATGAAGTTAAAGCGGCACGGATATCCACATGTAGATTGGTTGTCAGCATCCAGATGTAACTCTGGGAATAGGCAGTTATGCCAATTGTACTACTACATGTATACTGGTGCAAAAAGACACAGGGAAATCTCTTACCAGATTTGTTTTGGCTGGGTTAGCGAGGATGAGTTTCCCAGAAGTGAAATATTTGTTGTTCAGATTTTGCGTAGATTTATTACGTTCGATCGCTAAAAGTTGCGAACCACAGAGGTTGCAAATAAGGACGGCGTTTCACGATCAGTCATCATTGTGAGCGCCTTTCATGTTTGCACTCAGAAACACAAACTATTCGAAAGCGACCATTCTATACAAGTGTCGATCTTCGTCTCTGATAAAGAAAACTAGAGACTGTCATATGATTTGGAAAATACAACAAGAGCTCATAAGCATCAACAAATGCCCGCACATTGACCAGATTTAATGTAATATGATCTGAGAGTGAGAAAACCTAAAGTAAATTTTGGTACAGACTTCCAAATCTATGCAAAATTGACTGAGATCTGATCGTCTAGATACGATTTTTGCACAAGCACAAATGGGCAGATGAACTAACGGGGGGAAACTGGTCAAATAGGAGAAAAGCTGGCAAGTGGAGATCTGTTAGATACAGGCTACATCATGCCTGAGTTTCATAATCCTAGAATCAAAGGCAATCAATATAATCCAGACACGGATGGTGCCAGAGGAAATAAGACCAACACTGTGATTGCTGCATGTATGCATACCCTCTAATTTACATGTAGAGATGGGGGGGCACCAAATATATCTCCGCATCTAACAGTTGAGATACGGTACCGAGGAATATAGGTAAGCAGTAAACTGTTCTCCTAGAATTTATTTCAGGTGAAAAGCAGGTGAGCAGTTCAAAAGGCCTGGAATTTATTACCTGAATTTTCTCCCCATATATGGTCTTGAAATATTTCTAAAACATAGGAGTAGTTGTATTTACACAGGCGAAACTCATCAGTTGCATATGTTATTAGAAAGCCTGGCTATAGTTCTTTAGGAGAAAATGTGTTAACAAGATGGAAAGACAGACGGACAAATGGACCAAGCAGACAATACCCTTTGGCCAAACTTGGAAGAGAGGTAAACAGCAATAGGCTTAGACTTCTTTGCCATCACAATTCACTTCGAGTCTGAACTTTTCAATGTTTTATTGTACTTTCTATCAGTGACCTTCACCTTTGACCTTTGACCTCAACATGAATAGGGTTCCCCTTTGACCCATGTGTAAGGAATACCCAAAGTGAGGTACTAATTAATTCATGACAGGAAACAGGAGATATAGCACATACAAGCAAAAGTTGAAGACAGCAGGACAGACGGACAGAAGTCGTGATTACAATATACGACCTTGTCTATTGATGGGCGTATAAAAACTGTACACGTATGTTTATTAGGAGGCAACAGTCTGGATGAGAGTACATCAATCAGGGACCATTGTCACCGGGGAAGGCTGTGGTGATCAGGGTACAATCCACATGACCTAAGAGCATTAGAGGAGGAGAGCTTGTTTTCATACACCTTTATTCCACAGCAGGTCATCCATCACCTCGCAGACAATCCTGAAAGCTTTTTTCAAAGATAAATGGCTCTGCAGGAATTAATGCACAAATGCTCCTTCATAGATAGGAAATCCCCGGACTACAAATCCAAATTGAACTGGCTAATTTAGGATAAAAACAAGGGCACATTAAATAGGTTGCATCTACAGGTGTCCCCACCCCAACCTATCTGGCAGAATAACTAAACAGAAGGACTTGTTTCACACATAGTTTCTTTGACTATAATGATTAGTCTAAGTCTTCATGCAGCCATTGATGCATGGGGGAAAAAACCATCTAGTTTCTAAAGCACCTGATTTTTCAATTCAGATTAAAAAAAAACACAGGAAGGAAGCAATCAGAGATTGCTCAAATAAATAAATAAATATATCCCATTCACTTAGGTTTGATAAACAAAGGATCATAACTCTTGAAAATATTACCCAAAGCAGAGAAACTTCATGCTGCACAACTATGGGGCATTGACCACATATCATGCAAATTTCATACTTGTCCATGCAATATTAACCGAGATACAGCCCGGACAAGTCCCAATTCACAAAGATTTCAAGAAAAAAGGGCCATAACTCTTGAAAATATAAGCGAAACGCGGAGAAACTTCACGCTGCATAACTACAGGGCACTGACCACATATCCTGCAAATTTCTTAATTGTCCATACAATATTAACCGAGATCCAGCCTGGACAAGTCCCAAGTCACAAAGATTTGAAGAAAAAAAGGACCATAACTCTTGAAAATATATGCGAAAGGTGGAGAAACTTCACACTGCACAACTACAGGGCACTGACCACATATCCTGAAAATTTCATAATTGTCCATACAATATTACATGTAACCGAGATCCAGCCCGGACAAGTCCCAATTCACAAAGATTTGAAGAAAAAAAGGGCCATAACTCTTGAAAATATATGCGAAACGCGGAGAAACTTCATGCTGCACAACTACAGGGCACTGACCACATATGCTGCAAATTTCATAATTGTCCCTACAATATTAACCGAGATCCAGCCCGGACAAGTCCCAATTCACAGAGATTTCAGGAACAAAGGGCCATAACTCTTGAAAATATAAGCGAAACGGGGAGAAACTTTACGCTGCACAACTGTGGGGCACTGACCACATATCATGCAAATTTCATACTTGTCCATACAATATTAACCAAGATCCAGCCCGGACAAGTCCTATTCACTGAGATTTCTAAAAAAGGGCCATAACTCTTGAAAATTATACTGGAACTCGGAGAAAACTCTACGCTGCACAACTACGAGGTACTGGCCACATTCCATGCAAGTTTCCATCCTGTCCATCAAATATTAACTGAGATATTGCGCGGACAAGAAACTCGGACGGACAGATGGACAGACGGACGGACGGACAAAGCGATCGCTATATGCCGCATAACAAGTGATATTACAGTGCAAGACATCACATTATTAATTTCCAATGGTATAGGCCAAGATCACTTATTATACATGGTTCTGGTCCATTGACAAATGTCTGCTAGCTAAGATTCTTCATATATATATTACTTTATTTTCTGAGGGTAACAAATACAAGTATTTACTCTGTCAGTTGTGTAAACTGTTCTTCCCAGAGGCCCTCTAACAAACAATCAAACAATGTACATTAAATATATATATGAAAACAGTTCAACCAAATTCAAAGTATACATCAAACACATAATAATATATCTAACATCATGGCATCCAGCTAACTTATGCTTTTTGCCTGAAGAATTTTTATCAGTCGATGTTTGAAGGCTCCAGCCGAGGGAGACTCTCTTAATTAGCTTCTTGTCCAGCGAATTCCATATTTTGGCTCCTGTGTAGCTCAAGCTTCTTGTCAGCATATTTGATTTTGGCTTGGGAACAAACAGATCATTATTTTCTGTTGATCTTAGATGCCTTGATGTTATCTCCCCAACATATTTGAACAAACTGTTCAGATAAGGAGGACAAAGATTGTGGATAATTTTATACATAAGTACAGCTTTTTGATAATATATCCTGTCTAATACACTGATCCAGTTGAGTTCCTTAAAAAGTTCTGCTGATGGTGTTAAATAATGCGCGTTGAGTATAGTTCTAGCTGCTCGTTTTTGTAATTTGTTAATTCTGTCAATTTGATAGGCATTTGAATTTCCCCATAGTGTAATACAGTAATCAATATGGGAAAGGATGTAAGCATTGTAGTAAAGAAGTTTTGCATCTTTTTGGAGTAGGTTTTTATGTTTATATAGTATTCCCAGCTTAGTCGAAATTTTGTTGCAGAGAGAGTTCACATGTGGTTGCCAGCTTAGTGATTGGTCAATCCTCAGACCGAGAATTTTGTCATCCTTCACATTTTTTAGTTCAGCATTACCTATTGTAATGTGCAATGTCTCGCGAAGCTTGTAAATCTTGGATGATGTAGCCAGGAGCATTTCATGAGAAATAGAACTGGACCTATTTTATCTGAAAGGTACTGTGGGAAAAGTAAGCTAAGGTTAGTCATCCTTGATAAGGTTCAGGGGCCGGTTGTTCGAAGCGCTATTAGCGCTAATCTAGGATTAAATCTGTCTAATCCAAGGTTTAAATTTAATATTCCGATTAACCTGTTGTTCCAAGCGCGATTACCTTAATACCGCTATTAAATATCCCTAATACGCGATTAAATTTAATACACCTCCGGGGGGTGTATTAACGACTATTAAAATCGCTCGTGCACGATTAGCGAGACACGTGGGTGAGTTTTGGCGGAACCTGGAAGTGAAAAATTCTAGAGGCCTTTCTCTTATTATTTCGAAAGTATTTCACCAGTTTTAACACTAGGCATGTGAAATGGAAGCTAAAACGTCAATCCTTGAGTGTGTTCAAGTCTTGTGGACGCGGGAACTGAAATTTTGCTGTTACAAACGATAGAACTTGACCCAGATTGATCCCTTCCAGCTTGAATCATGAAAGTCAAGTTGACAATGATCGTCTTGGTTCTCAACTTGAAAATAAATTGTTATAAGCCTACCTTCTAGTCTAAATTTATTTAAACTTCCTCTTCAGAAAAGATCGTCACAGTGGCCTTCGTTTGTGTTTAATCCTTCAAAATCCCTCGATAAACCAGTCGACAAAGACGAAAAGGACAAGTGGGCACGCTGTTGATATCGTTATGGCCTTGACCTTGGTTCATTTTAAGGGAAACAACTCGTTATATTTTCTTTATTGAGTACTTCGGACTGGTTTCTTCCCCTTATTTAAAGGACTGGAATTCTTACTGATTCAGCCAGACAGGTCATGAATGTTTAAACATTATTTAAATATTTGAGAGTTATAATACTCGAGAGTGTAAATTTTGAACAAATAATAGGAAACTACAAGCGGATATGAACTAAAATATGTAATACAACCACTAGATTCTATGAAAAAACACACATCTCCATCTTTTAAAATAATAAAAATTCACAGTTTGTTCTGAAAATAATTGAATATCAATATTAGTGTTATTTACTACTTGAACTTACATTAGAATTGGGAAATGCAAAGCAAATGGGCGTACAGAATGCAATGAACCAGTTGCCTAGTATTTGAATAATTGTTTTCTTCTATTTCATGTGAAATATGACCAAGCACCAACTTGGAAGGACCTAGCATGTGGTACAAAATGCCATTAATTAACAAATATATATTTATCATTCAATATACATAGAAAATCTATTCACCATCATAAAATGTAATTTACATGAAACGAAACAAATTTCCACGGTAGAGAATATATTTCAACAAAATATGTTCTTACCTAGCCAGAAAATACTTTTCATTGGAGTGAAAAATGTCTTTCACCTAATTAGAATTGAATGTTGAGAGCCACAGGAATAATCCACACGATATACGGGATACAGGGTGAGACTAATCTAGGATATCAAACATCATTATCTAGGGAAACTGGATCCGGATATCGACCATCTTCATCTTCATTCTGTGTGCATGGAGAAACTAGACATGGATAGGAAGCATCTTCATAGTTCATACATGGCGAGACTGGACTTGCATTTCAAACATCTCCTTTCTGTATAGTTGGACTAGACTTTGATATCAAACGGTATCTTCATTCTGTATGCATGGCAAAACTATATCTAGACGACCATCTTAGTATGGCACACATAGTGCGAATGGGCAAGGATTTCGAACAGCTTCATTCTTTTGATTATATAAACCAGACTTGAATATTAACAGTCATGTTACTGCAATATTACTGCATGTAAGAGTAGAGGAGACCTGAGTTTGAACATTTTCAAGTGTATCATAATGGTACTGCAATTGTTGTTCACTGATCGGCATTGGTATCTATCATGATTCACCTATGTTAAAGTGTATATTTTTAAGATAGGTCTATAAAGTTTTTATTTTTGTTCTGGAATCATCTTTAAGTAAACCTGAGTTGATACCAAGTGTTGTCTTTCTCCACATTTTAAAGCTAGGGGAATTGAGATAGTATCAGCTAGAAGTGATACCAAACATCAAAATTTTATTGTGGAATCTTGTGATAGTTTGACCTTGAACATCTACTCAAGACCACTCATGTTCAGTTGGATTCTGATATCATGACCAGATACATATATGGGGTTATTTTGGAAAGACTTCTGTGTATGGAATTTGTTTACTAATGATTTCCTCAACTAGTTGAATTTTCTTGAAAAATAAGTACTGAACCGAGAAATCACATTTCACTTCTATCATATCTGTACGGTATGCTATAAGAAATGTTTTAACTCAAGGTAGTTTTACATATTTACAAGACAAATATTCTAATATTTTTTATTCAATAATCCCTTTCGGGACACCACATTTTAGTAATGGAATATACAACATTACAATAACTAGCCAGCTACAGTTTTTAGAACAGCCAAACAATTTTTCAAAGTATTGTGCACCATATAATTTAAGAATTACCAATAATTGAAATAAGAAAATTTTGAAATTTGTGTTTTGCTGTGCACATGTAGCAGTAATTTTTCAAGAGACTAACATGACTGAATGAAATTTTTCCTGAACATGCCAAATGTTTGTCCATGAAAATATGATCAAGCCCCATGCCTGCAATATGATTGCGGTGGCCATAACTAGAAGCATATGTGGTGGAAATTTGAGGAGAGTTATCCACAGAGATAGTTCATGTAGCATCATACCTACTACTACATGTATCACCTAAATTGACCCTAAAAAATGGGTCGAGATTGCTTTATTGCTGTCAGTAAAATGAAATCAGAGTTGTGAGTTGATTTTGAGGTGAGTGACCAATAATGTACCTTCCCAGTCAGATAACGGAAGTATTGCCTTGTGAGAATGAGGTGCTACACATCACTCCTGTGTGATAGAACAGTAGCTTTAGTACAGAATGACCTATCTGCTTGATTTCGCCAATCATAATGGTGGACAATCTCCTTTAAGGTTGTTGTTGTGGTTATGTACCAGTACGGTAAGGTTTTTTGTCCTGAAATGTTGCAATATCTCAAAATAAACTTGCAATAGAGATCCGATACCTTATGTAATCAATATCTAATGTTGAGAGGCTTATTCTATATGGTTGCTTTGTGGAATATTTCTGTGAAAAATATTTTCAAAAATGTCAAATTTGCATAAACGACTTAATATTATTTTAAGGGTCTTTTATTGTGGGATGTTGTTGTTGTAACAGGATTGGTCTCTCCAGAAGTATCATCATGAACAAGTCAAAACAACCTGAAAATTTTTGCACATATTCTTCAGGTTATCTTGATACAATATACTAATCCAAATTGGTGAAAACATCTGATAAGAAATAATTTGGGACATTTTTAACTTTTAAATTTTGGTACACAAGAGGTCACTTTGGACAAAAAAATGTATTCAAATGAGTATAGATTACAGCAAAACAGAATGAGCTTTTCTGGATATATCTGTTTGCGATAATTTCTGAGATATCAAGTCCAGTAATTTAAGAATTATGAATCGTGTCATCCTTATCACCTTGGCTCTCATGTATAGACATGATTATATCAAAACTGCATATATTTAAAATGATGACAAACAAGGCATTCTGGGTAGTTCTTACTGAATTGAAATTTTGAAATAAACAATTCTGTCAAATACATGTATACAAAAAATTTGCAAAGATAAATGATGTTCTAAAATGATTCTTATCAGATAGCTTCACCAGATTTTCATTAATATTCAATGAAGACGACCTAAAGAATTTGTGTGTAAAAGTTTAGCTTGCTGTGATTTGTTAATTTCGGATATTTTTAGGAGACAAATATTGTAACAACAACATCCCACAATAACTGACCCTTAATCAAATCAGCCGGACTTATATTTATGTGAAGTTACAGCTCTCTGTGATCAGGTTGGGGATGAATTTCAATCAAGCTTTGTAGCTTGATTAAGCTAATGGCTCAGTCAAACTATTCACAGCGTTCGTACACTACCTTGAATATGAGAAAATTATGCTGAATACCTTGAAAACGGGAATTCCTGTCCTTGTTGTCAATTCATTTGTCAAGTTGTAGCTCAAACTTGTGCTGTCCTTTGCCATTGGGTGGTAAACTTAACCCCACCATAGCAATATATATATTGATCATCCAAAAGGTAATTCCAAGTCTATTCAAGATGTGCAAACAATAACCTTTGTCAAGGTAAAAAAAATTAAAAAAATTATCTGCATAGCCTCAGTGACACTTGAACTTATATGCCTTGAAAACAGGATATATTACCTTGAAAATTGGAAGAGTCAAGGTGTACAAACTCTGTATTCAGTAACACAAGAATATGTTGTATTTTCAATTATATATTGTTATTTGACAATTAACATATATGTGTATTACCGTACTAGAGATTTCAGATTCAGTGGAGTGTATATACAGCACGTACGGAATCAACAAATTTGATTATACATGTTGGTGAAGATGACAGTGAATGTGTCGCGCAACTGGTGATTAATCTGCATGGAGTGACCACTCCAGAACTTATTGTTTCAGATATCACAGTTCCACTGACTTATCTCTTGATTTCCATTGATTTTGTGTATATTTAAGACAAAATTTGAATGAATATGTGTTTGTTTTCTGTCTCCGGTTTTGTAACAGACCATGATATCATCTAAGGACCACCCAAGTCCATTCTGGGCCTAAAATACTGTCAGCTCAGACTACCATGAATATCATAGCCTAGGCTACTTGCCAATGACCCATTGCCTTAAAAATCATATGGAACCTCTCATATGGTTTATCACCGAATAGAGTATCAACTCTGAGAACATGTCTTGGATATCTCCATGTTATTAATTACATATTCTAAGAAAAAGAAGTAAAACATACTGGTTGTTATCCTATACATGTATATATGGATCCTACTTTATAATTGGGTAGAGATATGGTCCTATCCATGGTTTCTATGTTTTTTGCCTGATCAGATAAAAAAATTGCCCTGTTGCCCCCAAAAATGCTACCTACAATTGACTGTTGCTTTATCTTACATACAATCATATGTTGCCTCATTTTACAATTGCTGCAGTTCTCAAATTAACAAAGTTATCTGGCTGAAGGCAGATACCACCTACAGATGACTGTAACATGATGTACTGTTGCCTTCACCCACAAAATTGCTTTGTCAATTCAGTACGCCTATACTGTTGACCAAGAAGTGGGCCTGTCATCATGGACTCAACTGTTGATCAATGACTGCAGGGTGCTTCTTAGCCCTTGTATGTCTTTGGGTGATGTCTTCCCAAGGATTTGGAGTAATGCCATGAAAATTCACCCTCATGTTAATCTAGACATGATGAAGATAGGAATGAAAAAAAAGATTTTTTTTTCCATATTTATTTTGTATGCTATTTTAGTCAATATAGGACTGTCAATCGGGTTCAACCCAGTTAGTAAAAAAAAAAACCAAACAAACAAAACAAATAAGGTGTCAAATTGATGTACAAGTATCAAACAATACAACCACTGTGATATTAGCCCAATAAAATGTCAAATTCACCCTATAACTACTGGAATGTGAAATGAAAAATTGATATTAAAACTGTTTTGGTTAATATTTTCACCTGTCCATACCACATAAGGAAAATAATGGTTCAGTACTTATATTGTTTGACACTTTATCAATTTAGTAGAAGCCATGTTTGGGATTCTAAGCTCGATTGAGTCCTATTGACTAAAATGATGTACAAAATAAATGTAAATATGAAATTTCTTTTCCCTATTATTCTTCTGCCAATAAAGATTTACATGTGGGTGAATTCTTCATGAACATTATACACTCTATAACTTTGAGAAGAAATCACCAAAGACTGACAAGAGCTGGGGAAATTTGAGTAATCGAATTGTTAATCGAATACAGAAATTCTTTAATGGACGACGACTGAATATTGAATGATGGACCAAATGTTTGTACTTTGTGATACATGTACTTCGATTTCAGTTTTTTTTTTAATTGATTGCCATTTGGGTTGCAGTTATACACCCCAGCTCAGCTGTGTTGTGTACAAAATTAATGGAATGCCTGATTATTCAGAGGAAGATTTTTTAACAGGAGTTATAAGCCGATTTTAGGATAATCGGCTTACAACTCATGTGACCAAATAAGGCTTACAGACGAGGCGCCAGTTCCGACCCACCAAAGTGAAATTTGCATCTGTTTCAGAAGGAAATTGTTTGATTGGCTTAATCAATATCCAGATCACCGTACAATTGTCCATAGCCTTTATTAACAAACTAACTTAGCTGGGGATGAACTGAACTGCAGAGAAAATAAAATTACATTTCTTAATGAGAGGTGTCAGTTCCGACCCACTGTCGCCAGTTCCGATCCAGCCTCGTTTTGACATTGACCTTTGACCCAGATATAAACAAATGTAATCGTCAACATGATAAATTTTCCGACAAAATAGGGTCCTAGCTGGATATTTCGTTTTGAATGTCTTCGTCTCAGAAGTGAACATTTGACGTTAAAGAATGCAGGTTGGGGGTGATAGTGATATGGTCGAGCTGATCATATTGGCCAGATATACTGGACAATGAAATACGGTAACTCTGATGGCTAATAAGCGTATACTCGCTTGAAAATGATGATAAATCAATGGTACTTTTACTTATTTTATCTCTGAATAGCAGATTAAAGAGAAGAAATGCTGATCAGCACTCGAGTTACGATTTTACGTAGTGATCGCTGCGTTCGCAAGGCATTTTCAGGCCATGGTATGACCCAGCTTGGCCATCCATGGTCATGGATGATGGTGGTTCGGAACTGGGTCCGTCAGTTGATGTCAACAATGGGGCAGGTAGCCTTTAGAGTGACACTCCAGTGAATAAATTTATGACAGATACATAGTACCATATATGATAATTATATGTGATAATCAAAACTTTGATCGGAAGCACTGGCAGACGACACGGTTTTTAATCAACGGCGAGTCCTGGTGTTTGTACTTTAGACCGATGTAGTCCTGTGCATGGAGTGGGTCTGCAAAGCTGTCTTCTAACAAAACCAGTGAATGCATAATATAATTTAACCATGATTGAGAGGTTGATCAACTTGCTTGAATGCACCAAATGTTTTATGATTTCGCGTGATCATAGTTATAACAAGAAGCAATATTTTGGGAAGTGGGTCGGAACTGACACTGGATCGGAACTGGCGACCTCACTGTACCACACACGTCGGGTACAAATTGATTCAGGTGCATTCAGATGCGTCGAAATATGGACCGTCGGTAACTTTATCTTGTCAGAGAACAAAGTAAAATAATATCATTACTGTTGATTCATGCTCACAAAACTCTCACTTGGCCGAACGTTGTTCTTACATTTAATAGCTGCATTAATAGCTTCTCAGATTGGTACCGGTATCGAATTTCCTTCGAGAATTACGTAAATCGAAAACGGAAACGACCAGACGACAGCTCACACTTTGTGTTACCGCGAGTATTTTCAAACGTGTTTCCGGTTTGCACTAAAATGGCAAGTAAACAAATGTGGATTTTCCTTTAACACGGAATCGGGAGGCATGCAACGTGTCTGGCTCGAAAGAAATACACTTTATGATAGTCTTTCACTCACGAACATGAAAAACACGTGTTTCACTCCCGCCATATTTTCCTAACAGGAAGTAAACAAAACAAAGCTTTGTGGGATAGCTATTAATTTTAATCCTAGATTAGGCCGCTAATAGCGCGATTAACTAACACCGGTCCGTTTCGACGTTTGAGCAACGGGTTTAAATCACGGTGTTAGTTAATCTTAGATTAGATATTTAATAGTGGTTTAGCGCTAATAGTGGTGTTAGTTTAATCGCTCGTCCAACAACCGGCCCCAGATGATTAATCTGATCATAATATTCCAATAACGATCTTGTTTCAGTCTTCTATAAATGAATACAATCGTATATTGTACAGGTGTATAGGTGGTCAATATTTATTTGCTGTTTATAACAATGTTTTCATTTCAATACATGTGGAAAATCACTATTTCAACACCCCAATATATATACCAGATAAAGAGCCCATGGGACTTCAAGCCATCCATTTACATTTGACAAGATTCAATAGTTACGAACCTAGATTGAGTATATATGAATCAATATTGGTGCCCAAGAATAGTAAATAGTCCCATTCCACAACCTGATACTGAATATATTGATATACAGACAACACATGTTAAGAACAAGGGGGCGGATAGACAAATATACATCAACATTATTGAATAGACTTCTTCTTTGTCATAAAGTTTATCTCGAAACTCTTGACACATTCTCTTCATGACCTCGTACTGTCAAATATACCCTTTGATTGAATTGGCGTATTCAGCAGTTGCACAACATTTGCGTGCACGGCTCTCAGCCAATCAACATGTTTGCTAAAAGACGCTGGGTGGACTTTGTAACGTACATGTACATGTATTCTTTGCAAATTGAGCTGATTTGATCCTTCTACCATACTATATACAGACTATATATATATACTAGACTATATACAGATACACGTTTTCGATTTCGAATCAAATTACTACAGACTGTTGGCGCATGTACACCACATTTCCACCCTCAATGCAAGGTATAACACAGACATTTTATGAGGCTTCCTTGTACATACACATACTCTGATACTGAGAACATGATCTTCATGCTGTAATAATTATATGTACCACTTTAAACACTTTCCAATCAATTGAATTAAAACTCTAGGACGTCATCATGTATATGTGAAAGGCGCATTCACACTTGGCTACACCAGGAATGTGGTTGCCTTTAAATGGAACAACTGATGAGTTAATGGATGTGACCCATCTGAGCGACCTTTCACACTCTCGCTGACATTTAGTCGTTTTATTCTGAGAACTATGAAAATGATCAACCTGTATTTAACTTTGAAAAGCTTATTTCTGTTGGATTTCAGATATGCGAAGATATTGTTTGCGAGGTTGGTACACGTAGCTATGAAGTTGCTCCCATTCAGATAATGGTCTTTTCATGCAATGGGCCTCGATTTTCAAAATGCTTCATTAAATTGTTACCTTTGTCGAGTAGAAGAACTGTCCTTCAACAAAATACCTGTTTTTCTTCTTCAAAATTTGGCCCAAATCTTTTTCGGCGGAATTGTTCGTTTTTTTCTCCTGAACAAAATTGAATAAACTGCGATGACCACGCCTTGAACGCTCATATATCAGCAGCCAAAACAACATTTAGACAACTGAGCCATATTTATATTTCCATGTGGGCAAGCCCATTAGAGTGCAATCTTGTCCGGCCAGGTGGTTGGTACGGCGTTTTAACCCCTTTCAGAATTAATATCTGAATTTGTGCTATATTTATGTGATTTCGCCTCGTCGATATAACAGTTCAAGCGTTGTACTCTTGTGTGTTGGTTGGATCTGCAAGAAAATAGCCAAGTAACCATTGCAACTAATTCAGGGTTGTGTTCAAAACAAACAGTCGCATTCTGCAGACTCTTTCGGTGAACTTCTGTTCATGTCACCTTATTTCAAATGTACTTGCATAACTCGTCTGTGGGAAACAACAATGGTAAATTCATACTACTATCTATGAGGTGTCCTGAGATAACGCCCCACTAACACCGTGTTGAGTTCACCCAAGTTGGTAGTTTATAGATGAACGTCCCAGATGAACGGATACATGGCCGCTGTCGTGGAGATTGAACATTTCACCCATGATTAAAACTGGTGGAAATGCAAATCGAAAGATAATATCTAAAACAAAAAGTTGCAGCACACACAGCTGACAATTAGGATTTGGTTCACTGACAAAAAATACACTTCGGATGAAAGCGACTAACATCGAGGACCTTTTCACAGGATATAACAAATCTACACACAGAAGGCGAAATACAATACTAGTATTCTACATCTATAAAGTTGGTCTAATTGGACTGGTCCTTGCAAATATTTGTACTCGATTGTCTAATTTTTCAGTATCGAAAGCGAGGAGACTATATTCATCTTCGTGAAATCGAAATTCCTTTACGAGCATCGTCCATAAAATTTTTCTCTCGTGATACAATGACACCATAGCGTTTATCCATATGCATGTAGTCACAATATGCCGTTCTTCGTTTCCAAATTCAAATTTATTTTCACCTTGTTCCGCTGTCTGTTATAGTTCACCAAGATATGGCTTTGATTCGAAGTGTTATGATGGTGAAATTATGGTGAAAGATTCACGCATGGTACGTCCTCAGGCTCTCTCTCCTGTGTCTTTTTATGTCCCGTCCGACGTATGGCCTGTAGACATAGTGCACGGAACCGCTTGCTCATCAATATGTAAACTATAAAGTTAACTGTCGAGTTAACTGTATCCAGAAGAGTGTATGTCGTGAAAAAGATTGTCCATAGGTTGTGATGGCGACCACCGCTGAAAAACGAAGGCACGAACGATTGAAACGTCGCATGCAAGAAACCTGGAAATACGCAAACAATAAAAATAGCTGCGATGGTGAGAAGCATACGTGTGAGTCTCAGTTCTTCTCTCTGTCGGGCGTCCATGTTTCTCAGTTGCGCTGTGGCCATGGCTTTGCGTTGTAGGTTGAGAATGATAATGATGAAGCAGTTCAGCAGGAGAACGAAGAACACAGGAACAAACCTGGCAACAATAATGAGACCCATTGTATAGATATTGAAAAAATCCGGGTGTGTCTGAAACAGTTTTGTTAATTCGTATCTCAGAACGACTGCCCCGGATTCTTCGTTTATTACGAGTCCATATTGAAATTTCAATGTAGTAGGTATCAGGATAACAATGGCAAACATATAGACTGCCAGAATAATCTTGATTGGGTGGCGACTGATTAGAGACGACTTCGCGGTGAGTGGATATTTCACAGCGACGAAACGTTCAATTGATATGACCAGCGTCATAAGATTCGAGGCCCGGCCAGATATTAATATTAAAACGAAATCCAAAACAGGCGTACGCATTGATAGCATTAACCTGATATACATCGCTTTGTCAAAATATTCTATAGTGTGGAATATCCACTGACTAACAATGGAAATCAAGTAAAGCAAATCCGTTAAGCTCAAACCGATCAAATAATAATTGGTTGAGTTGCGCATGCTTTCTCTGGAAAGGATTATGACGTTGAAAACATTCCAAGCACAGCCAGGAATAGCTATAATTGGGAGGATTACGAGATTCACAACAAAGCGAAAAGAGTCCAAGGCGCCCGTGAGTTCTTGCTCGCCAGAATTTTCATTTTCAATATGCCAAGTTCCATTTGCTGGGATACTGGATGTATTTGAAAAGTACAAATTACCGTATCCGAGCCTTATACGATCTGTCACATTGCTCATAATTATTAATTCAAAGTCATTCAACGGTGTCGTGCTGTTACCGTGCCATGATATCTCCGTTGAATCCGATGTGTTCATCTGTGCAGTGATTTTCTGTTTCAAAATTGGAAATTGGGATCCGTTCGGCACAGCCGAATCGGTGGTGACTCGTGTTATCTGTGCCTCGGATAAAACTAAGCTTATAATACCAATAACCCACTTCATCTCTGAATGTATTTTGCTCCTGCAAAAGAAAAAAATCATTATCAGTAGTTAGCTACTGTTCACAAAGACTAAATTACAACACATATAAGGGAAGTGGGAAGAGGTGCTGACATACTGGCAGAGCCACATGACTTCACAGTATAGTCTTCTGGTTAATCTATTCTAAAGCACATACCAAGAAGTCTGTTCTTTTTAAAGCTTTATTGCCAAGCAAGTCGAGTGAAACTCTTCTATGTCAGATATAGCATAACATACCGTTACCCGCTTCCTGTGCTTTACAAAGGAGCCAGACGGCTTGTCCTACGGGGCCCCATGTCCCACAGTACCCGAATTTCCCCTACGTGATAAGTGAAGAATTGTCAATGCCAATACCAATGAGGAGGTAAATTTCGCAAAGAAAAGTATTTTCTCTATTCAAATAGTACTGGTATATTGACGTATGCACGCAGAGATTCGTTAATGGACGACGACTGAATAATGAATAACGGACCGGACGCTTGTAATTGAGATTGAGATCCAGCATGCCTGAATCAGATGAGAATAGAGGCCGTAACTCGTGGTGATAGGACAAAATAATAACAAAATATCGTTCTCGGTTGGTTAGATGGAACTGTGCATTGTTCGCTAAGATGTACTACACATGTTTTGGGTTACAGAGCAGTGTGAATGAAAATGGCAATCTTCTGTGTGGGGAGACTAATTTGGTCCATAAGTAGCGGTTTCGTAGGGCAAGAATGCCAGTCAGAGATTTCAAAATTTAGTATCCTGTACTAATGGTTTCAGTTTTGTGGAAAACATGTACTAGACTTCGACCTAGTGGCTTTTCTCTTCGTTTGTAAACTCAATTGAGCGTTCTAGTTTCATAAAAAAAATGCTCAACGGGAAAGATTTTGTCAATTCCCAGGCAGTCGAGCTTTGGCATAGGTCAAGTGATACAGCTGTTTGATTCTACAAATATGGAGAGTTTCAGCATCTCGAAACTTCAATATTCTCTTTGTGATTAGACTTTACCAAAAGCGGGTGGTCATAATATTAAAGTCATGGTGTAGGCTACTGAGCATAAATTGTGAATTCCACGAGATTTGCAACCAAATTGTAATTACGGTTACGTCATGTTTTCACGAGACATTTCCCCCCTTTTACTTTCACTGGACTAGCCGTGCATTACACGACACGTGATAACAGATTCCATGCGTTCGGCTCTGTCCTTAGAAATTGTCAGGTTGAAATAATATGAGATTGATAAAATAGAAAATATAAGAACTCCGTAGTTGGGTAAAAGTGAACCATGCAATTTGTATTAACCAACCCCTTCAGTTCAGACGTTTCTCAAATTAAATCGGATACAATGTATTCAAAGGCTCAGGATTCGACCAGAACATTCGAATCTTGATAGACGGAGTTCGTGTTAAATAACCTACACGTCGTAATATGACTTTTTTCTTTCATCCTACAGTTCTTAGTAAAGACGGCTGGGGAAATGATATTCCATAATTGATGTTCACACATACCTCAAATAATAGAGGTCTAGAAGAACCGAGAGCATGGCTGCAATTTAATTCGGTCGAGATTAACTATCCTTCTGCGAAATATTAGCTGATTTTTTTGATTTTTTCAATTGAACAACATTGGTTAAAGTGCGATGACCCTACACATTAACATTAATATCTCAGTACCCAGAGCAACATTTTGAAAACTATGCCACAGTTTTGTTTTCAATTGGAATGGTGCCAGTTGGAACGTCAATCCTGTAGGGTCAAGTGGTTGGTGCGGCGCCATAATCGATATGGATTTTAACACTTTCATAATTAATATTTGAATTCGTGCTATATATTTTTCTGATTTCGCCGTATTCATATACCCTAAAATATGACAGTTCAAGTTTTGCACTATTGTGTGTTCGGATCTTCAAGAAAACGGCCAAATATTCACTGTAACCACATTAGAGTTAATTGAATTTTGTCTAACCGTCGCTTTTTGCGGATTCTTTCGGTGAACTTTTGTTAATTTCACCTCAGTTGAAATATACTCGCATAATCTTCTGTGGAAAATAGCTGTAAATTCAAAATATTACATCTAAGGCGTCCTGAGATAACTTAAATATGGCTGATGTCATGCAGACTGAAAACGAGACATTAACGATAAAAAAGAGTCGAAATACAAATCAGAAGGTAACATCTACGACATCAAATCAAACAAGAAACGCAAGAAATTTAATCAAGTTGCAACAGCCAAGGTTGAATAATATGATTTGAACCATTGACTAATGATACTTTTGAATGAAGTCGCCTGACATCGCAACATTTTTCACATGATATATATAGCAAATCCACATTTATTTGGGTCTTTGAATCTGCGGTTCCCTGTTATATGACACCACAAGCAGTGACAGGAAAGTCCCATAAGACATTTGACGATTGATTTGTGGTGTAATTTTTTTCGTCGCTATATAGCTGTAGGATTTGCTGAGGTTAAATAAAATTATCTCTATTTTCTATTTTCTCCTAGCAACAACTGTATCACTTATTGACATATTTAGTCATTTTAATTCAGCTATTCATTCGCTTCCGCATATGAGTTCCAACTGAAAAATACGCTGTTCCCGATTGTGTAGCGCTTCTGCGTCAAATGAGTGTGAATGGGAATAGCAATAGCTACAGAATGAATGTTACAATATCTTCGGGTACTTTTAATATCATTGTATAATTACTTGCCGCACACAGTATTATTGCCAAATGCAAAATGGTGATCTTGGCCATCGTCAGAAAAAATTCCAGATCTCAATCTACGCCACCAGCTTCATCAAATTTTCTGAACAGAATATGAAGTAAATGACATGGAGTTCAGTTTGCAGTGGAGAGCAGCCTTAACCCTACTATACCCTTGGATCAGTCTTTACCAGAATCTGTAAAGAGATCCAAGATGGCCGCTTCATTTTCGAAAAGGCATTTTTTGGTCGATCTTTCCCTTGGAGTATTTTTTATTTTTAATTTAGCTAATTTCTTCACAAAAACTATATGATACATTAGTACATATTAGTCTGATGTGAAATAATAATAGCAAAATTACCCACTTTCCCTCGCGGAACAGCAGTGATTAAAAATGACAAAAACATCACTTTTCTGGTACCCCACATGGAGGCAATTTTGAATTATCCCATGATCCTCTGCTCGGGGGGTTATGCAAATAGGCTCAAAGTGACTCTATTATGATAAACTAGAAAGTCATAAAGTTTCAGCTCTCAATTATTTTTCGTTCCGGAAATAGCACAGACAGTTTGGTAGGTGTCATAATAGCCCCCCATCAGGCCTGGTAGAGTTAAGCAATTACTTTTTTGCAGGAAATTAGCCTAGTTTTATGTATACTGTGAATTATCCTTTCAATTTGGTGGTAATGTTATTATATGAAGTAGGTCTTTGGATTATGGACGTAGAATTTCTTGAATGAACAACGGCTGAGTATTGAATGACCGACTAGACGCTTGTATTACATCTAATATTACAAGTTTTTGCTGGTGGATTAAGTATGTGGTTATGAACATGTTATGTAGTTTCCAATGCATACTGCGACGTTAAGGATGTCCGCTGGTGCTAAATCAAAGTAATTAACTTTTTGAATAATGTGTATTGTTGCATTCATAATTGTGTAATATGAGGAAAAACAAAGAAAAAAATATAGGTTGGTGTGCATTTTTTAGCTGTAGGCAACGTTAAGTGGATTGACCCATGCTCAAGTTAATAACCCAGAAAACATAGGGAATAGCCATAGTTTTGAAGCATATTCATGAAAAATTAATATAAATAGTATTTAACTTTTTCTTATATTCTAACTGTTCGCAGATAATCACAATATCTATCAAAATTTATCAAATTTGATGGATGTTGCTGTGCAAAATTCTCGGCTAGAAGGTTTTTAAAGGAAATCCCTATCTCTCAACCTAGGAAAGGGAGATAACTCAATAGAAAAACAGGCAAAATGGCTGCCAAAGCCAAAAACCACCAGCGGACATCCTTAAACCTTAATTCTCTCAAATTTACCCGTTATACAACAGTTTGTTCACTAGACCGCAATGCCTTTCAGTTTTCTTGAATCGGATGACACAAATTTATTATATACACATCCAATTACGGTGAAATTTTAAGATAACTTTTTATTGAGAGAATCATTATTTTATCTCCTCGGAGATGGCAGAAAAAAGCCTATATCAATTTTGAGCAGCTTGGCCATAGTATTTTTAAAAGTCATTTACCAGTGTCGTGCTACTTGGAAATGTAAACTTTTCACTGTCATTGTAAATTAGAATAAAGTAAGAACGTCACTCCAGGCGATGTCTGTATGACTAGCAATGCAGGGAAAGTGACTGGAGATATCTGATCCCACAGTTTTGGCCGTGGCCGTTCGTATGTTAACAGCTAATCCAATTTCATCCTATCACGGTCCATTTCAAAAGTAACGTTTGTATGGAGAGGGAAGAAAAATGTGACATCTATTTTGGGTAGCTGAGCATAATATTTCCAAAAGTTACTATCAGTGTTACGCTACTGAGAAATGTAAACATCTCTGTTTAATTGTAAATCTGCATAAAGTAGCGACATCACTCCTAGCTATACACAGATCCAGCTATGCAGATATGACTGTAGCTCTGCGATTGCTTAATATGATGATGTGTAACATACAAGACATTCCTGATTTATTGTAGACATTTACCTACTTCATGATCTGTGTATGAAATTGTTTCCCCCATTGTCATCAATTCAGACCAGTAGCATTCATAATGATAGCCATCATCAGTTCACAAAATCTCAGAATTTCTTTGTTATGGGCATGCTAAACAGAAGCAAAGGGATTACCGAGATGCAATTAAATCTTTTTCATGTTTCGTAATCAAAATTAGTAAAGAATATGTTACTAAACATTAACTTGATTTTTTTATTGGGATAAATTAGAGTTGTTGTCATAATTGGTACACCCTGCGTCTGACCGTAGATCTGAAGGTGTGCATATTTTTGTACAACAGATGAAGTGATGTTAGAAATCGGTGTTTCTCTCAGTTTTGTTCTGTGATTATAAACAATATTTAGAGATACTTTGGAAGTTTCGTTTGCGAGTTGTCCATATCTCCTTCACTGGGGGGTCTATTCTGTACATTGCTCATGATTGCGCTAAATTATTCCCAATGCACCTCTCAAACTTTAAATCTATTGTATTGCGCTTGTGGGATTTTTTCTTTTATTTTCAGTGAGGTTGTGATGATATTGTATCGCCCCAAAATCCGCTGTTTTTTGAATCATATTTGCTTGTTACATTCCAGTCATTTCGTCCAGCTCATCATAACTCGGACTACACAGTAAAGACTTAGTCAAATGAATTGTATATTATGATCGCTACACGTGATTGAGATAGTAGATATGAGTTTTGCCCGTTGTCCGTTACTTCACTTCTTGTGCGTATTTTCATATGAAGAACCATGCATGACGACCAGAATGCTTTTCGTAAAAAGCGCCTATTTTGTGATAATTTCTCTAATATAAAAACATATTCTTTGGTAACAGATGTCTTTCACAGTAAAAACTTGCACTTTATGATTCATCAAGTATGTTTTCATCAATGCAATTCCACATTGCAAATTTCTTCCTCAAAATTCTAGTTATTACAAGGCAAGCGTATATGTAGAAACCGATTGCCTATACCAGTCTAGTCCTAAAATGTTATTCTAGTCCGTACTGAAAAAAAAGTATTATAAAATCGAATTTCATTAATTTCGGCCTTTTTACCAATAAATGGTTTCGCCGGCAACTCTCTTATCTCGCCAATGTTGAGTATGTTGAGCACGGGACAAGTATGTCACCGTATTATTCGCCAGTTGTGACATCCAATTACGAATATTTGCTCTTTACTTCTGGAAGGTGGAAGACGTATACATGTACACTGATCATTTTCGTAAAACTATCAGACAGTTCTTTATAAACGTTTTTCATGCAGTATCGTGGGTTACGTAAATGTACCCATTCCCTTAAATCAATTAAATGAACACTTGCAGTGCGCGCAAGCCGGACAACACCGTTTCGTCTGTTGGGGGAGATAAACGAAACAGTCACGCCAAGACCGAAATCCATCCATTTCAACATAATTTATTGGGTTTTAACCTTCGTATCGGTAATTGTTTTGTACTAATTTACCACTGGGGCCTCTTGCATACTTCGTCAAACTCCTCAATTGCTTCGTGGTTTTGACTCACTATGAAAGACCTCTCAAGGGAATATCAGCACAAAACAAAAGATTATAAGCGCCTATTATTGCTGTTTATTAGAGAGGGGAGGAATTAACCCCAGCACCACCCACCTCAGCTATTTCTCAAGCCACCCAGTCAAATATGTGAAATATATAAAAAAAAACTAAGCTCAAAAGTTTGCTTGTCAAAATATCTGTTTTCTCTCACGGAGAGTAAACCATAGATCCAAAATAAGTCATAGCGCCACGACGTTCAGGAAATCTCTTGTTTGCATGTAAACGTTCAAGGCATCAGAATATTTGTCATCCCTGTCCAGATAAATGGTCTATAAATAAAGACGCAGAGGTAGCTAAACCAAACGGCATATGGGATATTCGCGTTTGCGTTTTCGTTAATAAACTGAGCACGATGAACTATGTGGCTGTATCAATGTAAAGCAGCATGTTTAATCTTTTGGTTCCAGAACACAGATCATTAAATCGTGATTCGGATGATACGTCTGATGCTATGAATGAACATCGCCTGTGTTCAAGTCTTGACCAGCGCCCAAGTGACTCCGGAGATATAAGTGGAATACCGACAAACTGATCATGAACGTCATAACTTAGGGCTCTTGGAGATCAGACGTGCAAAACGATGCGAATCCTCAATTCAATATTAAGCCTTTATTCATCAAAGAATTTCTGCGTTAGCATCAAATAATAAAAAAGTATAGTATACTTATACATGGAGAAATGTATTGCTACAATAACGTTTCTGCGTTATTGGTGGGAATATAGCAATTATTAGTGTTAGAATAATGTTTCTGAGTTATTGGGAGGGGGGGAGCTAAATGCACTCACCACATTGATCGACAGGTTTTTGATGTTGTTGAGCAAATACTGCCGCGGTCCGAAATTGTGCCCTGTATGTTACCAGAACGAATATGCCAAAACTAAATGCCTTAAATGCTATACGGTGGTGGGTTCCGAATGGTTCCCTGGCATTAGGATTATGTAGACCGTATCACTTCTGTGTGCCTTACGGACACTTCGAGGTTCGCAAGCGGAAAAACTTATTGTAGATTTGCACAAAATCGCTGGGTTTGATTTGAAAGCACTTCGAACCCATACTGTTTATGGTCGATTCAATTTTTTTTCCATGGATAAACTTGTATTGCTGGCACTTCATTTTCTACATGATTTGAGGCCATTTTTAGACACACACCCATACCCTTCCCATCAGTCACCACTCTTCCTCGGCGACACTCAGATCTCATTGGTAAAAGAACACAAACACTTGGGATTAACGTTTCAATCATCTGGTCACTGGAATGCACATATCCAATCCGTCTCAAAGAAAATTAGTCCTATGATCAATTGTTTGCGCAGTCTCAAATACAGGCTATCTCGTAAAGCCCCACATAAACTATACTACTTGAAAACTTACAACTCGATGCCCTAAGAACTATTACTGGCTGTCCTCGTGGAACGAGTCATGGTCTCCTATATCGGGAAACCGGATTTGTCCCCTTATCTGAACGCAGACAACGTCACAAACTCCGCCTATTCTACAAAATGTTACATGGAGATATACCACATTATCTGTCCGTTCTTGTTCCTCCACGAATATCCGATTCAACTGAATACCCTTTACGAAACGCTGATAACTTTGTTGTGCCCTTTTCCAGAACAGTCCTCCATGCAAACTCCTTTCTTCCTTCTGTAATACGACTCTGGAATGAACTTGACCAAACAATTCGACAATCACCATCATACCTTAGTTTCTGTAAGCAACTTTCCTTAAACGATCCATGTATTCCGAACTATTACTACTGCGGCCAGCGCGACGCACAGGTCATCCATGCTCAGCTAAGGCTTGGCTGCAGTTCTCTCAAATCGCACATGTATGAAAGACACATATCAGATGATGCCTCATGTTTATGCGGTGCAAACCGCGAGGACACCAACCATTTCCTACTAGTCTGTCCACGTTACACAAACGCGCGACAAGAATTACTTCAAGGCTTACCTGAAACGAATATCAGCTGTCATACACTTCTTTTTGGAGATAAATTATTGTCATCACATGAAAATACTGATAAATACAAACGAGTTCACAAATTTTTACTAAAATCTAGACGATTTTCATAACTCACCAAGTCTTCGCTGAGCATGGATAATACTTCCTGACTATCAACTAGCTCTCATTAATATTATTAAATTATTGATCGATCACACACTGTATTTAAATGAGTCAGCTATGATGATGTTATCTTAATCGTTAATACTTTTCGTCTGAATGTTGCTATATTAACAGTGATGCGCCATTCTCTGTTTTGTAAATATGTTAGTGTTATTTCTGTCCGTAAACTATCATTTTATGTAATATATATATTGGGAGAGGCGTTGAGATCAGGCTAAGCCTGTTCGCCAATCCCAATTCACCTTTTGTGAATAAATATATTGTTTAAATCAAGATATTATCTATCTAAGGTTCAGGGGTTCAGGAGTTTCAAGATTTCTAGAAATTGTACTTGATGTCGGTTGTTATAGTACAAGTGAAATGAGCAAAGTTAGTCTGAAAGTGGATGTCCGGAGGATCCTTCGTCTTCGTTTTTTAGTATTTTTTTTTTGCACATGTCATCATTGGGTACTGGAAGCGAAGACTAATCTCTTTGACACTTTGGCATGAGCCCTGATTATCTCCCTTGGATCGAAACACGCAGTAGTCTACAGTTGTCGAGTTGTGACGTTGTTTCACAAGAGTGACGTTCCTTCGGCAGACAAAACGGTGCGGCAGTTCAATTCCAACGGCATGGACTAAAGTAAGCTGATTTAAAATTTGAAGAAATACATTTTAATTCCGAATCATTTGAACTCCTTGATATAGAAGGTGAAAGTATGGATATTCTCTATAGTCAATATATAGAATATGCCCCATCGTTTGATAAGCCGACTCTTGTGATGCAACGTCATAACTCGGGAATACAGTATTAATTTGAAGCGTAACTTGGATTTTCGAATCGGACGAAAAAGGTATCTTGCACAACTGGACGACAGGAGCCTGTGTACCAATATTTGAGAAAGATCTATGCAGCACTTCCTGAGGAATCACGATAACAAAGTTTCATGGGGCAATCCAAGATGGCCGCCTGGAGGCCATATTGGATTTTCGAATCAGACCAGAAAAGGTATCGTGCACAACTACATGTAGACACCAGGGGAAACCTGTGTACCAAATTTGAAAAAGATCCATGCGATAGTTCCTGAGAAATCGCAATAACTAAGTCTCATGGGGAAATCCAAGATGGCCACCTGGTGGCCATATTGGATTTTGGAATCGGACCAGAAAAACTACCTTGCACAACTAGACCACAAGAGAAACCTGTGTACCAAATTTGACAAAGATCCATGCATCAGTTCCTGAGAATTCAAGATAACAAAATTTCATGGGGAAATTCAAAATGGCCGCCTGGTGGCCATATTGGATTCTCGAATCGGACCGAAAAAAGTATGTTGCACAACTGAACCACAAGGGAAACCTGTGTACCAAATTTGAGAGAGATCCATGCAGCGCTTCCTGAGAAATCACGATAACGTTTCATGGGGAAAACTAAGATGGCTGCCTGGTGGCCATATTGGATTTGCAAATCGGACCGAAAAAGGTATCTTGCACAGCTAGATTCCAAGGGAAAACTGTGTACCAAATTTGAGAAAGATCCATGTAGTACTTCCTGAGAAATGACGATAACAATGTTTCATGAGGAAATCCAAGATGGCTGCCTGTTGGCCATATTGCATTTTCGAATCGGGCCAGAAAAGGCATCCTGCACAACTAGACTCCAAGGGGAACCTGTGTACCAACTTTGAGAAAGATCTATGCAGTACTTCCTGAGAATTTACGATAACAAAGTTTCATCGGGAAATCCATACCGCCAAGTCTCCTGTACTGGCTTGGTCAATTTTGTCCACATCCTGTTCATGAGATGTGGGTGACTTGAACTTCACATTAAGAGATATATGGAAGTGTGATTATGGGGGAAAGCATTAAATATCACTCAAATATGGCTTTTGACCAGCAGTTAAGAGGTCTATGGCCCACTTGTGTAAGCTAGTTCAGATCACTGGGCAGACGGACCCCTTTACTCAGCACCGCATGGCTTAAATTTAGCAATGCATAAAGTAGGTCTTTGCAGCAGTACTCCTGGGTGGTACACTATGAGGACTCCACCTGTTATCCACATTTCATGGTATACTGTCTTAAGAACATTAGGCCAGGAAAGCATGTCGAATGTGACAAGGCAACGGATATACTTTGGTGGTTGGGACAGTAAGATGTGACATTTGGAGACCAAGCCACAAATATCGGACTGATCATCAGCACAAGATTTGGAAGAGTTTCAAGGGATTTAACATTAAAACCACGGTGATATCGACTTAACCTGTTTGCATGTTTAAAAATTTGGAAGTAGAATAGACATACACTGGCATTTGATAAATAATACTCGGTAAGCATGGCTTCAGTTTGAAGATGGTATATGAGAAAGTATCACAAATTTGCTCACATGGTCTGTGCCAATAGATGATGTACATTTAGCTGATATCATCTGTTCTGGTATAGCCATGAAGAAAAAACAAGGTGACATATAGTTCGAAAGGAAGGCAAGCTAAATAGTGTCCTGTTTAGTAATTGCTGGCGAAATGTTAAAAATGATTTTGATATACATAAAAATAATGCCATTAGTGAATGCGTTCTTGTTCAACCAATACAGACTAATTAGGTGATACAGGTATTTTCTCGGGTATATGAGAAAATCAAACCAAATATCATCCATATTTCATTTGCATACTGGCTCATCGTAGCTAGGACTATTGTGAGAAAATTATTCCTCGTATGGTTAGATTGTATGAGCAAGAATACACAATTCACAGAATGTACATCATATGTTTGTGATTAAGCTGTAAAATTTGGTCTTGGTTTGGTCTTGGTTTAGACCGATTTCAATTGCCTGAAACTCAAAACTGCTATACAGAACTAATATGTGACGAGGTCCGAGCCCATAAACACCAAACTTTCCAAATGTGGGAGAGGAAATACCAACCCATTCCCACCAAACAGGTGGTAATAAATTGTCTAGAAACTGTCCAGTTGACTGGACTCAGCAATGTTGTTAAAATTAATGGCTTAGGCTAGACATACTCTGTCTCTGTTTGATGTGTATTTCAGCTTTAATCAGTTGAGAATGCAAGTGTCATTAAGTGAAACACTACCCAACAGATATTTTAAGATTTAGAAAGAAATTGTTGATGAATAAACTAACATTGATTAAGGTAAATGCGATAGGTGTTCAGCATCATATATATACAGGTTTAAAGGAAATACTATATGCTTGGTGATTTAGAGATGTTTGACGTATAACAATAAATATAAACCAGATTATATGAAACTTTCGGTGATGGAAAAAATGAAAAGGCAAGATATGTGATTTTAGTGTCTAAATGAAATTGATAAGCGTAATGAATCTTCAGGAAATAGGGGCCAGAAAGATAAATTTACTATATTTATAAATAAATATATTCGATTAAAACAAATTTGTGGAAAACTTGTTGATTTTAACGCCGTCTATGTATACATGTAGTGCATTGACCTTATTGATATCGACCGGATTATATGAATTTTGAGTGATATGAAGAAAATGGGAAAATACTTGATTTTAGTGATATACTGGTATATAAATACTGGTTGAAATTACTATGGCATTGAATGATATGATCTTGAGTGCAGGTGCCATGAGGGGAAATACTGGGATATTTCATCGAGAAAAATAAGGGGGTATACTGGGAAAAATTACTGGCAGTGTATGGGATGTTGGGTGAATCGGGACAACTTGGGGGAATTTGGAGATATAGATATCTGATCGAGGAAAAAGGGCGTTTATATGACATTGGGTTCTATGATCTTGGGTGAATAGGCACAGCGGAGGAAAATACTGGGATATTTGAAAGGGGATATTAATGTGGAATACTGGGTGAAATTACTATGGCATTGGATTATATGATATTGGGGAAGCAGCACAACGAGATGAAATATCGGGATGCTTCAGTGCGGACAATAAGGGGAAAATACTGGGTGAAATTACTGGTGCACATGTGCACATGACGTTGAATTATATGATCTTCAGTGAATAGACACAACAAGGGTAAACATTGGGGTATATGATCAAAAAAAATATTAGAGGAAATACTGGGTGAAATTACTGGTGTGTACGATCTTGGGGCAATAGGGACAACAAAGGCAAAGACTGGTATATTTGATTGAGAATGGGGAATAGTTCATTGCACAAATTACACTGCCTTATATGATCTAGGGTGAATCTAGGGTGAATAGGCACTTTAAGAAAACAATACTGGGATATTTGAAAGAGTAAAATAATATGAAATACTGGGTGAAATTAATATGGCATTGGACTATATGACCTTCAGTGAATAGGCTCAATGAGCGAATATATATTGGGATATTTCATTGAGAAAAATAAAGAGAAATACTGGTGTGTATATTAATATGTGTGGAAATACCGGTGTATAAGTTATAGACGATTAAGGGATACAGATATGGATACAGCGATAAGAATATATCAAGGGGAACAGATATTTATTATCAGTGGCTATGCGTCACTGGTAGGAGGGAGCATGTGCATAGGGCGGTGTGAGGGGACAGGTTGCACGGCATACTCTGTATGATTCTTGATAACCATATGCCGTGAATTATATAATACTGTGTGAATATGCACAATGAGGGAATTTACTGGGAATCGTGATAGAGGATAAAACAAAAGGAGATACTTGGGATATTTCATTGAAGAAAATAAAGAGAATAATAGTGGGTGAAATAATTGGTGAATATATGAATATATACAGATGATTAAGAGAAATAGAGAAAAGACTGGGAACCTGGTCAAGATTGGATATGGATACAGATGTAAAGAAGATATAACGGGGAACAAATATTGATTGCCAGGGGCTATGCGTCATTGGTACGAGGGAGCATGTGTAGGGCGGTGAGGTAAAAGGTCGCACGGCATACTTTGTAATGGCAGGAAATATTGGGGTACTTCATTGAGGAAAATAAAGAGAAATAGTGGGGAAATGTTTGGTAAATATATGAATCTTTATATAGATGATTAAGAGAAATAGAGGAAAGACTGGGGACCTGGTCAAGATTAGATATGGATACCAGTGGCCATGCGTCATTGGTACGAGTGAGCATGTGTACGGCGGTGTGGGGAAACAGTTGCACGGCATACTCTGTAATGACGGGAAATATTGGTGAATACGTGTATATGAATATATATATAATGATGATAACGAGAAATAGAGGAAAGACTGTGGACCAAGTCAAGATTAGATATGGATACAGATGTAAAGAAAATATAACGGAGAACAGATATTCATTACCAATATCTATTCGTCATTGGAACGAGGGAGCATGTGTAGGGCGGTGTGAAGGAAACGGTTGCACGGCATACTCTGTAATGGCGGGAAATATTGGGGTACTTCATTGAGGAAAACGAGAGATCCTGAAGGATCTTGGCGCCCACCATTGTCCGATAATTGTAAGCTAATGACAAGAGCATCTTTTTGTCCATTCTTACTAAGACGATTGAGTTGTAATTTTGTTTACAGAATTTCGAATCTGAGCGAAAGAGATCGAAAAAGGGACACTGGAAAACAGGAGTTTCAAGATTTCTAGAAACTGTACTTATGTCGGTTGTTATAGTACAAGAGAAATGAGCAAAGTTAGGTCTGAAAGTGAATGTACATGTACGGAGGATCCTTCGTCTTCGTTTTGTAGTATTTTTATTTTATTTATTTTTTTGCACGTGCCATCATTGGGTACTGGAAGCGAAGAAAAATCTCTTTGACACTTTGGCATACTTAAGATTTTATAATTAGGAACGAATGCTAATTCTGTTCTGTTGACTGGACTAGTTTGGGATATCTCTTTTAAGATACCATGCTCGAAAATAGTAAGATGGTACAATACTTAATACTGAAGGGAGCCGGTCCGCGCAGTAATGTTGGAACTTCGAATTTGAAAGTGTCTGAATCCTGATTATTTCCCTTGGATCGAAACATGCAGTAGTTTACAGTTGTCGAGTTGTGACATTGTGTCACAAGAGTGACGTCCCTTCATGTAGCTGACCCGCCGGCAGACGAAAGGGTGGGGCAGTTCACTTGCAACTGCATGGACTAAAGAAAACTGATTTAAAATTTGAAGAAATACACTTTAATTCCGAATTTTTTTAACTCCTTGATATGGAAGGTGAAGATATGGATATTCTCTATAGTCAATATATAGAATATGCCCCACCGTTTGATCCGCCGACTCTTGTGATGCAACGTCACAACTCGGGAATACCGTATTAACTGGATTTTCGAATGAGACCAAAAAAGATATCTAGCACAACTAGGCCCCATGTCGAACCTGTGTACCACAGCACCTCGTACGTTAAGGTGGACAAATCGCCCCAGGTGAGGTACGATTGTAGATGAAAAATGAAACTTAAAATATCAAATGCTCGTCTCGATTAGCATAAACTATGATATTTTTTTGAACTCTCTTTAAAATATTGGGAGCATGAGTGCCATGGTTTTTCAACAAGAGCTCTCCAAAGCATGGGTTTGCCTATCTGTAAACATATGAAGATAAACTATAACCAGAAAAATATTCACACACAACAGTCCTCTTTTGAATCCCTAGTTGTTCAATAAAGCACGTTTTGGTTATCGTTTATCTTCATATAAAAAATGAAACTTTATGGAATATTGTTTTTGGTCATTTGGTGTTCAATTTCAAACACGATAATTGGAGCAATGTTATATGTGTGAGTACGAGGTGGCCGAATGGATAGAATCGCGAGAAGAGTTATCGTTTTGACTGAATGATCTGCTGGTTCGAGTCCCAAAATATTCGCCCAAAATGTTTTAATAGTTTTATGCATTTTTCGATTTTTCACCATGATTACAATATATATGTAAATATTTGTTAGTAGGAAGAATGAGTGGAAATGGTCTATATCGCAAGATATGATATTTAGCAAATATTGCGAAGTTTTATCTTCCCGTGATAGCTTTTCCCGCGTGAGTAGAGAATTGCAAACAATAGTATCTGAACTTATTCAATCAACTTAGTATTTAGTCGGATCAAAAGTGGTCTCAGGGAACTAGTTTTGTGCGTTGAATTCGTACATATATATATATATATATATATGTCCATCATGAAGAACATTTACTACTCTTTGGGATGTAGGCGATATCAACAGTGGTCTTGCCATTAGCCTGGCAAGACGAAATCAAGCCAAATGAGAAAATTATCTGTTGACCAATCATAATAGAAAAGTAGACAAATGTAGTTTACGGTCATAGCGAATCTATTTCAATCCTTGCCGACAACAGTTCTACCACCAGTAAAGACGTGGAGCATGTGCAGCTGGTGATCAGCGTAAACCCTTTCGGTCAAATGAAACTGGTCGTCCAACAGTTAATATGGGCGCGATGAACTAAGAGCATATGCATTCGGAACTTTAAACATTGCTGATTACCCTTATTCACCACATTAAGCGTGGTTGTCAGTCGAACGCCATATAGGATGCTCGTAACCTACCGCACATGTGGATATATTTACAGTATATTGCACACGCCAAAACAGAAATGACCCTACGAGAGCTGTCGTTGGTTCTCTTAACAAAATAAGACTTCCGGACACTCAATTCAGCGAGTTTCCGTATTCAACTTTTTATTTATGCAATTAACGGCATTAACGCAACAGGGATGGCACGAAGATATCATATAACAGCATCAGTTTAATAAGAGAGAAAAGGGCGTAAAACCACGAGTAAAATATGCTTGGCCTTGCAAACCGCGCTCTCGGCGGTCATCCCGAATTCATTCAATTCCACTGGGTCAGGTGATCCGCTCTGAATAGACTGCTCGCCGGGGTCGTTTTTCTGTCTTATCGTAACAGGTCCTTTCAGAAAGATCCATGAAATATTTCCTGAGAATTCACGATAACAATGTTTCAAGGGGAAATTCAAGATGGCCACCTGGCAGCCATATTGGATTTTCGAATCGGACCAAAAAAGGTATCTTGTACAACCGGGCCACAAGGGGAATCTGTGTACCAAATTTGAGGAAGATCCATGCAGTACTTCTTGAGAAATCACGATAACAAAGTTTCATTGCGAAATCCAAGATGGGCGCCTGGTGGCCATATTGGATTTTCGAATCGGACCGGAGAAGGTATATTGCACAACTAGGCGACAAGGGGAACCTGTGTACCAAATTTGATAAAGATCCATGCTGTAGTTCCTGAGAAATCGCAATAACAAAGTTTCATGGGGAAATCCAAGATGGCCGCCTGATGGCCATATCGGATTTTCAATTTGAACCGAAAAATTTGAGAAAAATCCATGCAGTACTTCCTGAGAAATGACGATAAAGTTTCATGGGGAAATCCAAGATGGCTGCCTGGTTGCCATATTGGTTTTTCGAATCGGACCAGGAAAGGTATCATGCACAACTAGACCCCAAGGCGAACCTGTGTACCAAATTTGAGAAAGATCCATCCAGTAGTTTCTGAGAAATCACGATAACAAGGTTTCATGGGGAAATCCAAGTTGGCCGCCTTGTGGCCATATTGGATTTTCGATTCGGACCGAAAAAGGTATCCTGCACAACTAGACCCCAAGGGGAACCTGTGTATCAAAATTGAGAAAGATCAATGCAGTAGTTCCTGACAAATCGTGATATAGTTTCATGGGGGGAAATACAAGATTGTATGTTGGCCATATTGGATTTTCGAATCGGACCAGAAAAGGTATATTGCACAACTAGGCGACAAGGGGAGCCTGTGTACCAAATTTGAGAAACATCCAAGCAGTACTTCCTGAGAAATGACGATAAAGTTTCAGGGGAAATCCAAGATGGCTGCCTGGTTGTCATATTGGTTTTTCGAATCGGACCAGGGAAGGTATCTTGCACAACTAGGCTCCAAGTGGAACCTGTGTAACAAATTTGAGAAAGATCCATGCAGTAGTTCCTGAAAAATCGCGATAACAAGGTTTCATGGGGAAATCCAAGATGGCCGCCTTGTGGCCACATTGGATTTTCGATTCGGAACGAAAAAGGTATCTTGCAAAACTAGACCCTAAGGAGAATCTGTGTACCAAATTTTGAGAAAGATCCATGCTGTAATGAGAAATGACGATAACTAAGTTTCATGGAGAAATCCAAGATGGCTGGCTGGTGGCCATATTGGGTTTCCGAATCAGATAATGTATCTTGCACAACTAGATCCCAAGTGGAACCTGTGTACCAAATTTGAGAAAGATCCATGCAGTAGTTCCTGAGAAATCGTGATAACTAGGTTTCATGGGGAAGTCCAAGATGGCTGCCTGGTGGCCATATTGGATTTTCGAATCGGACAAAAAAAGATATCTTGCTCAACTAAACCCCACGTGGAACCTGTGTATGAAATTTCAGAAAGATCCATGCAGTAGTTCCTGAGAACTCGCGATAACAAGGTTTAATGGGGAAGTCCAAGATGGCTGCCTGGTGGCCATATTGAATTTTCGAATCGGACCACAAAATGTATCTTGCCCAATTAGACCCCATGTGGGACCAGTGTATCAAATTTGAGAAAGATCCATGCAGTAGTTCCGGAGAAAACGAGATAAGGTTTCATGGGGAAATCCAAGATGGCTGTCTGGTGGCCATATTGGATTTTCGAATCGGACCAGAAAAGGTTTCTTACACAACTAGACCCCAAGGGGAACCTGTGTACCAAATTTGAAAACATCCATGCAGTAGTTCCTGAGAAATCGCGGTAACAAGAATTGTTTACGGACGGACTGACGACGGACGACGGACGACGGACGGACAAGGGCGGACGGACGACGGAACACGGACGAAAAGTGATTTGAACAGCCCACCATCTAGTGATGGTGGGATAATAAAGAGAAATAGTGGGGAAATAATTGGTGAATATATGAATATATATAGATGATTAAGTGAAATAGAGGGAAGACTGAGGACCTGGAAAAGGTTAGATATGGATACAGATGTAAAGAAGATATAACGGGGAACAGATATTCATTACCAGTGGCTATGCGCCATTGGTACGAGGGAACATGTGTAGGGCGGTGTGGGGGAAACGGTTGCACGGCATACTCGGTAATGACGGTTAATATTGAGGTACTGCATTGAGAAAAATAAAGAGAACTGGTGGGGAAATAATTGGAGAATATATGAATATATATATAGATGATAACGAGAAATAGAGGAAAGGCTGGGGACCTAGTCAAGATTAGATATGGATACCAGTGGCTATGCGTCATTGGTACGAGGGAGCATGTGTAGGGCGGCGTGGGGGAAAGGGTTGCACGGCATACTCTTTATGACCAGTGCCCACTGTAATACGATGGAGTGCCCGATCAAACCAACCAACCAACCACATGTATATCAAGAAACTGTTATTCTCTTTCTGTTTGGATTTAGTATTCAGTTTATGCAGTTAAAATACCCTAAAATGCAAATATCGGTACCATATACAATTAACTCCAAAACATTTAAATACACCAGAGACTGATTGAAGGAGAACAACATAGTTAAATGTTTGAACAAACAGGTTTTAAAAAGCATGGCTATAAGACACTAGGGAGTAATATATTGTCCCTTTTACTTGGGGAAGAGAAAAAACTACACACTTTGTCATTCCAAATCAGTTAATTGGCGATGTGGCAAATATTTTGGAAATCAGGTAAGCAAATAAAGATGCTTCCCATCCACCAAAGAAACAGTAATACATTATGTAAGAAGATAGCCGGTTATCTTATGGATAATGCTACAAAATGTGGTTTACAATTTATATTCATACATACATGTATAACTCAAGTAATACCTCAGTTCACATTATCTATAAATATTTTTTAAATCTGAATTGTCGACCTTATGTCAATCAAGCACACCGTTCAGTTCTTATTTCTTTCCTTTGCTACATTGTAAAGTCTGTACACCATCATATATCCTATGTACATTCGAACATCTATGTACCTTCATATGGTCAATCCAAAAAAAACATGAAACAAAAAAATCTTGCGAATACTGTGGTTCTGTTGAGAGAGGTCAAGAATTTCTGATCCCATTGCATACCCAACAACATGGTCATCAAAACAAACAAGTTGGTGACTTACATGTTTATGAGTGCTTATTTACACAACTTATCCTGAGATGTATTGTCTGTGGATAGAGCTTCAGGTGTGCTTATCTTGTATCTACCCAGTTTGCCTTGAGCATACATAGTTAATCTCACAGATTATCCAGCTACAGGGTGTACATTTTGTTGAATCTGGTAATTGTAATATTATCTCCATACTTGGAGCTTTGGCTCTTATCTCAAAGTGACTGTCCCAAGATGGTAGCCCATACCAAGAAGAAGAACTTGTAATCTTTCCCCTAAGCCCCTGTGAACTTGTTACTTTAGTTCTGTACTGTAGGGTATTTTTCATCGTAGTCGTAGGATATCGCAGTCTTATCTTTCAGAATGTACATGTATGCATTTGTCCTGAAGCAATTCATCAAAGTGAAAACGGACATTTTAACAGAATCAATCTGTTAATTGAATTTTCAGTTCTGTGGAGGATAACAGAATATTCTGTTAGGCTGACAGAATATTTTGTTGAGCTAACATAATTTGTGTAATACACAATATAGTCTGTTGTTCCTTTTATCCGACTGAATATGTTATGAGGATAACAGAATAATTTTCAGGCAATCGACCGAGAATCGATCATCGCTTATATCAAGGCCTGTATTGGAAAAGTAATGAAACATTTAATCTTCTGACCTGAACAAATATAATGTACCGTAGCTTATAGGTGGATTCTTCAGCGCTCTCCGAGATGTGAGTCAAAAACCTGCGACGAACCGAACAGAATAGGGTTTGAACAGAATTTAGTGGATCTTCCTGAAACTTTGCAGGCTAGTTAAACATGCATGCCTTGAAGATGTGCACCTGGTATTTGTGAGATATTTATGTCATATTTATGACGTTTGTACATCATTTTCGGGAATATCTGAACCGCTACCTTATTAATAATGCCACCCAATGTAACTCTTAAATGAATGACGTCCATTTTCATTATAATGAAGTTGGTCAATAGATTTGTGTAGTGTTTTTCATAATTTAATAAAAACGTTTGAGGTAGGCACATTTTTGGCGGAAGGGTATTGTCATCATCATGCCCGTCTGTACTTCACAGCTTCCTCGTTACCAAGATATCTTTATAACGACTTACCCTAGGCTTGCAGGGCACATCGATATGCTCGTGACGCAGAACCCTATTGAATCTGGACCCGTGAAACTTGGGATACATCATCGATACATCAAGGAACTTTTAAGGAATGACCGAACCAGTTTCGCTGATTGTGTGGGAATCTTGCCGGCCATTTTTCATTTATGGAAAATCTGTAATGATGTATATCCCTGATACCATTTAAGTGCTCTATACGAAACTTAGTTTACAGCATCGATGTATCAAGAGACTTGCAATGAGTAACCACATAAGTTCCTCTGAGTGACGAGAAGGATGGGCGACCATCTTTGATTTATGCAAAATCAATAATGATCTCTATCTCTGATGCCGTTCAAGTGCTTGATGTAAAATTTGGTATACATCATCGATGCATCAAGAGACTTGCAATGAATGACAGGACTGGTTTCTCTGATCGAGTGGAAATCTTGGCGACCATTTTTAATTTATGCAAAATTATTAATGATCTATATCTTTGATAAATTGCAAGTGTTCTATATGAAACTTGGTACACATCATCGATGCATCAAGAGACTTGCAACGAATGACAGAATCGGTGATAATGCGCTTTATGTATCTGCGTTATCTTAATATTATGGGGGATTTCGCATATTTATTTTCAAATATCAAGAAAAACACTCCGAAGTAAAATTAACCAAGTAGTTTAGCTAACTAGATTACTTTGCATGAAATTTGATTACGTTCATACAAAATAAAATGTTGTTAATACAATGTAGTTCCAACATTATTTCATTGAACCCATGTTATCCATTCACAAACTGTAGCAAGGCCTTCTGTTTGGGGAACCAGTTTGTGTGGTTATAAACACCATACCGGTCAGCCAAGCTGTCGGAACTACTTTTCTAATCACACACATGTGTTGACCATCATTCTCAAGTACTGGTGCTCAACAAGCTTCAATGACTTTTCAATTGGCTGATATGGGGGTCCTGGAGTTTTATGACCATAAAGATATGGGGGTCATGGAGTTTTATGACCATAAAGCAAACTTCCCACTCAAGCCAGTCTGAGCTGATCCCAGTACAGGCGATCTGGACGGTATGCCAAGATGGCTGCCTGTTGGCCATATTGGATTTTCGAATCGGAACAGAAAAGGTATCTTGCACAACTAGACCCCAAGGGGAACCTGTGTACCAAATTTGAGAAAGATCCATGTAGTACTTCCTGAGAAATGACGATAACTAAGTTTCATGGGGAAATCCAAGATGGCTGCCTTTATGTAAGGATAACGAAACAAAACACACACGTCTGAAGACAACAATGGATCTAGTCCCAGAGCTTTTCAGTTACACAAAAGATTGGACAATACACTCTTACACGAAGTATCAACCAGGAACTCGAGATAGCGGACATATGCAGTCACCAGAAACTCGTGTGTTTAGGGATTATTTTAACACGAAGCAGCCGTTTGTCAGAACTTAAATGTTTGAAACCATAGCCGGTCATCTTGAGCCCATTTTCAGTCTATTTGCATATTTCTCGACGTAGAGCATTATTGTTATATTCGAAATGCGATAATGTGAGGTTATCTGACACTCAAGTTGATATGGTTTTTGGTTCACTTCAAGCAATTTAATTTCCACGAAAATACGTATCCTTGTTATTAATTTGTTTAAGTTTTCTCTGTATAACTTAAGGTAAGTGTTTGTTAATTGAACTACGTATCTTTTGAAATCCAACTCTTTCACTGGAGGCTGATAACTGCTGACCCAAAGAAGTCATTCTGCACGATTTTAAATATATTTCCTGCAACTTGAGAATAACCTACAGAATTACTATTTAAAGATTGTTCATGGATCCAATTTTAATCTATCGCATCATTAATTGCTCCCAGAGTTAATAAATTATGCCAATTTCAATGCTTAGTTATTTCGCCATATATACATTCGAGATACAAGCATGAATTTTCATATGCTCGTCCTTGGAAATATGCTGCGATTTATGGTCATATTGTATGCCGTATTGGGTTTTGGGGAAACAGTGGTATAAATGTTCAATCCTATTAACAATCTTCTTGTTCCATATTGAAGTAAATAAACAAAGTATAACATATTATTTATTGTCAGTTGGCAACACTGGACCAAGCTGGCTATAAAAAATTGGAATATAACTCATTATCATGGGTGAGGTCACGACGTTGTGTGCTTAAGCCAGGCCCACCAAACTAATCTTAAACTGTCGAAAATATAAAAAAAAAATATATATATATACGCCACCATTTTTAAAATTATATTGAAAATAAATGGGTTCATATGATTTTTGATCAATACATTTGTATCAATTTAATGGAGTCACAAATTGATAAGGTATCCAAAATCTTGAATCTTGGGACTTCAAGGACTCCAGGCCTCCCTTAGGTCGAAAATGTGCCAAAAAACGTATTGTATATTTGACCATGATGATGAAATAATTCTTCTCATGAAATTATTTTGGAGACGAATCTTTTCGTTTTGCTAAATTGTAGCCGTCAAAAGTGCGTACCCGTGTGCAAAACGCAGGTAATATTTATACTTCATATACATCTGAATTTGAGTTCGGACTGTCTGAAATAAATATGGTACATTTTGAACGTGTGACAGAAAACATTGCAAATTATTAGCGACTTAAATTAATCGCACTAACTCTGATTTCAATTATCCCATTTTACTGACTCATGATGTATATTTTTATTCACATTAATTTGATTTGATCAAAAACTTCCCAATGATTCTATCCTGTTGGCATTCAAACTAGTAAAACTGATGGTGTGGTGATCATTCGTGAAGAGAACCTCTAGGCCATTTTTTTAACTGAATTTTATTCACCAATGAATCAAAAATTGTGAGCTAATTATCAGTGGCTTCAACATAAAAGGACATTGTAATTCAAGAATAGCGTATAAGTTAGCCAGATGATCAGAATTGGCGGGATTGAAACCCCTTGGGGCTTGTTCTATCCCTGCGTGGGGTAAAGCAAACAGGAAAATAATAAGCATTCATCTAAGAATTCATCGGCGAAATAACTAACAAAAGGAAAAATACACAAGTAGTAGTATAAGAGAAAATTCCTTAGGAAAATTGTGAGTCCCAAACGTGGGTCCGTGGCAATGACGTGGCGGTGACGTCACGATGACATCACGTCCGGTCTGAGGTCACATCCGGGTCAAAGGTCACTTCCGTGTCAAAGGTCACTTTCGGATCAAAGGTCACTTCCGGTCAACGACCCAACAAGAGTGATCTCCCTCTACATAGCAGATATGTATACGGCTATGGTATAGGCCCATTCCGGCGCACTGGACAACGTTTAACCCAATGGGAAACCCACGCATGGTCATTTGCGGTATGGGTTGTGTGGTCATGATTTTTCACGTCTCACCACATAAAACAAGATGGGAAAAGTCTTTGAAGCCATTGGCTGGATTTTTTTGAAAATGTCACTGTGCGCATGGGCACTGGGTGAGTAGGGCAGGGTGGACGACTTGGGGCGAGAGAGGCCCCTGGTCGTCCGATTTGGTCGAGGGAGGTAACATTATAAAGCATACGTGGAGGAGCATAATATGGGATGTGTGTGACATGGAAAACGCACGCGCATACACACACACACACACACACACACACTCACTGGTAACTCTACCAGGTAGCCGGATGGAAAAAATCCCTTATTTCCTCTAAGCACTTCCGAAACTCCTTTTTCTCCAATACTCCGAAATTATCTATAAATAGAACGGGGGTTTTCCCAGAAAATTTCCGGAAGAGCAAATATATTCCCACGAATGCTTCACACTGATACCGCTTGGAAGAGGATATGGGGCCATCACACACCGAGGCCGTGGAAAATGCAATCAGAATGCGCAAACAGCTGTTTGAGGACATGCTGCTTGAACAATATCCTGGCCTATTCGGTGAGGATTAGAACATACGGATCAGAGCGAACATGACCAAATACTGAACTTTCTCAAAGGACGGCTGTTGATTGGATAAGAGCAGCCGAGAATACATCTAACCGGCAAGAACGGCTATGAGAGATGCAGCCTCAAATGTGGGCTTCTGATTGGACATGAGCAACACAACATACCTAACGCGGCTCCATTAGCATGGGAATGATGTACGGGAGTGGATAATAAAATGATTGATCTGTCATCCTTGTTGTTGTTGTTGTTGTTGTTGCTCTGTCTCCGGTCTATAACATGGGGTCAAAGCGTTATGCTAAGGCGTTAAAGGGTAATTCGATAAGAGCAGCCGAGACGGCCCCGCTGGGTGGTAGCCCCATATCCTATTCCAAGCGGCATCAGTGTGAAGCATTCGTGGAATTATATTTGCTCTTCGGAAAGTTTTCCTGGAAACCCCCGTTCTATTTATAGATCATTTCGAAGTAGTGGAGAAAAAGAAGTTTCGGAGGTGCAATTGACTGATTTTGGAAGAAATAAGTGACTTTTCCCATCCGGCTACATAATAGAGTTACCTGTGAGTGAGTGTGAGTGTGTGTGTGTGGGTGTGTGTGTGTGGATGAATCTATATATGCACAGACACCACCACCACCACCGGGCGTTGACGCCCGTCAACGCTCGGGGATGTTAGCTCCCGTGGAGCTCGGAGCTATTGGAGTTTGAGCTTAGAGCTGTTGGAGTTCAGAGCTCGGAAGCGACGTCATCGTACGCATGCGCACGTACATGTGGTTCACCCTGTGCCCTATAGCCCGAATGGCATAGGGTACACTAGGGTGGGGATGCACCACATGTATCTGCGCATGCGTACGATGACGTCACTTCCGAGCTCTGAGCTCCAAGAGCTCCAAGCTCAGACTCCAAGAGCTCCGATCCAAGAGCTCAGGCGGTGGTGGCGGGGGTGGTGGTGTCTGTATATATAGAGATTCACACACACGCACGGGCACACGCACGCGAATACGCACACACACACACACACTCACACACCCACACTCACACTCACTCACAGGTAACTCTACCAGGTAGCCGGATGAAAAAAGTCCCTTATCTCCTCCAAACGCGCTCCATTGTACCTCCGAAACTCTTTTTGCTCCACTACTCCGAAATGATCTATTAATAGAACGGGGGTTTTCCCAGAAAAACGCACGCGCATACGCACGCACACACACACACACACACACTCACTGGTAACTCTACCTTGACCTGTCATCCTTGTTGTTGTTGTTGATCTGTCTCCGGTTTATATCATGGCGTCAAGGCGTTCTGCTAGGGCGTTAAGCGGAAAAACAGACGTTGACGGGTGTCACCGCATTACGATGAATTGGTGTCATTTCCATGGAATATCTAAAAAAAATCATCGCTTCAGGTCTAATTCACCAGGGCGTTGAAGCGTTAAGCTTGGCGTTGGTGGGTGTTGCTACAAGATGACACCTCAGACGATGCATTCGAACCGCGAATGGTCCATCTCTACCCCAAACACCTTCCTTCACACCCCACCCCCAGGAGCTACTACTCCTACTGATGACGTCACCAATGACATCCCAGATAACCCGGACATCTTTCGAGTCGTGGTCTACAACGCGAGGGCTCCAATTTGACACCTCACACGACTCATTCGGACCAAGAATGGCCCCTCTCTACCCCAAATACCTTCCTTCGCTCCCCCAGAATGATCACTTTATTTACCACATCCAAATGCCCATGCGCAGATTACGATATTAGCCCGTACGCTCCAAGAGTTCCGCCACACGGGAGATACCACCACCACCGGGCGTTGACGGGCGGTCAACGTCCGGTGGTGGTGGTGGTGGAAGAGAACTTCAAAATAAGGCCCCCCACGGACCAATCGGACCACTATGGGTCCATCTCAATCTCCAAACGTCCATTTCAATGCGCTTTTTCACAGGCTCTATTCCCATCCCACACCTATCCAGCTGGACGCTCTTCCAAGAGAGCTTCACACTGATACCTCCCACGATCCATTCGAACCAAGGATTTACGGGACTTCTAATAAAAACACACGCTTGTCTGGCTCTACCCCAAGAGAGCTTCACACTAATACCCCACACCGTCCATTTGGACAACGGATGGTCCCTCAATCGCTCACACATACACCCATGCATCCCCAAAATGCCCGCTTTCGCTACTACTCCTAATGATGACGTCATTCACTCACTCACTCTCACTCACTCATCATCGCTAGTGCGTCCATGCGTTAAGACGGGCATTCGGCACACCTCACGGGCGCTGGGCACGCCTCAGTCACTCACTCATTCACTCTCTCACTCACTCACCCTGAGAGTTCATTTGGACCAAGGATGGCCTGGACCCCAAAACATCCCTGATTCTCCATGGTTTAGGTGTAAAGTCCGTGTTTCGCTTTTTATATTTTCGGGACAAATTTTAATTTGAAATGCATCCACCTATGACTTGACGCTTCACTTTGACATCTCAATCGACCCAATGGGATCATTAGGTTCCCACCTCAGTCCCAAAACGTCTATTTCCATATTCTTTGTCTACTGCACATGCGCAGAATGACGTCAGTTCGACGTCTCACCAATCCCGTCTGATGCTCCCTCACGTATGCTACACACTGATGCCTCACTCGACCCAATCGGACCAATAGAGGCCCCTCTTGGCCCTAAAATGTCTATTTCCATACCCGTTGTCTACTGCGCATGCGCTTAATGACGTCAGTTCCACGTCACACCCATCCCCTCGGATGCTCCTCTACGTATGCTTTACAATGATACCTCGCTCGACCCAATCGGACCACTAAGGGCCCCTCTCGCCTCCAAAACGTCCACCCAGCGCTACTTACCCTGTGCGCATTCGCACAGTGACTTTTTCAAACAATTCCAACCAATGGCTTCAAGACCCCTTCGATCGTGTTCTATGTGGTGAGTCGTGAAAAACAAGGCCACAGAACCCATACCGCAAATGACCATGGGTTTCCCATTAGGTTAAACTTTGTCCAGTGCGCCGGAATGGGCCTATACCATAGCCGTATATAGATCTGCTATGTAGGGGGAGATCACTGCTGTTGGGTCGTTGACCGGAAGTGGCGTTTGGCTCGCAAGTGACATTTGACCGGGATGTGACCTTTGACCGGATGTGACGTCATCGTGACGACACCGCCACGTTATTGCCAGGGATCGACGTTTGGGGCCCACACTTTTCCTAAGGAATTTCTTCTTATACTACTACTTACACATAACAGTTATATGTACACATAATTATCCGTGCACAGATTGTGATGTAGGTCAGTTTTTGATCAAGTATGTTTTCAGTTTGGATTTAAATAACGATATTGATTTAATTAAACATGTTCGCCTCATCGCCATAAACATGTTCGCCTCGTCATTTTTAAGGGAAAAGGTTCAAGACAAGTAATATATGGCAATCCAATACAAACGTCTAGTCCTTCATTCAATATACAGCCGTCGTCCTTTACAGAATTCCCACGCCCATACACTAATTTGCATAATAGCATTAGCACGAATTTAAAAAAAAACAATCATAGTACACATAACAATCAGTTAGTTCCCTCTAAGAGAGAAGCGGTCAACAGGTTTTAATGATGCCGGCAAAACATCATGATATCCCCAAAATATCAAATCCGTATCGCTGATTAGTATTCTTATTCCATATGATTTCCGTTGTGAAGTATATATCTGGCGAAGGAATGGGGGACACGGAGTCCCTATAATTAGGTGCATGAAATTAATTCGAGCATTTCGACTTGGATCATAAGATTATCACTCAAGTTTATCATCCCGAATCAGCATTATTTCAAACAAAAATATGTGGCTACACTGAATAGTAGCAACATTAATATAGTTCGTTTAATTGTTCAGAGGGCCCTGGAGTTGTGCTGACATATCCAGACACGGGTGAATAGATTTCGTTATTTATTACAACGATGTTTCCCCTTTCACTTACCTTGTATGTTGCAGTAGTTCGGAATCTTCTGTTGTTTTCCAGCACCTGATACCGTGTACGTCTTCGGCTCGATCTTACCAAAGTTATGATAAGTGCACTTTATCCGTTATTTTTATATTTTATGAGCCAAATGCAAAAAGGCGACACCGGTAAATACATCAAAGAGTGCGGGCATTTTGCTCCGATGTGAAAGTTGAAAACCATTGATCGGGATCATGTCCTTGCAGCTGAAGATCAAGCGTGTTGTCCTCAAGCACTCTCGTCGGCAAAAGTTCCTTTACCATTGTACGAAATATCTGATCGTATCAGACGAAACTCAATTAGCATTATTGTCGTTAATGATCTTTTGAACGCAAAGCATGTTTCAGATAAATCGATCCAATTATTTGCAGTTGAAAGCCCTGCAGAATGGTCATCACTCAAAGATTTGTCGGGAACTGTGATATTTTTAACATTTTTTCTCTGTCACCGGTGGTCGATTCACTTATCACCACCTTGCGATCTGTCAGATCCAGATAGAATCGGAAACGTCGAATCCAATTGTGCTATATTAAACATCTTCTTCGCATCAACTGTCGATTTAATTGTCTTCATTTGACGACATTTCATAACTACTGGGCAGAGGTGGGCTAAATACGTAGAATATAATAATCAGGAAACGTCATATATTTTAACCCTACCAGGCTTGGCTGGGGCTGGGGGTGGGGGGGGGGGGGTGGAGGGGGTATTGTGGCCCCACTACCAAACTTTCTGCTCAATCTCTGGAACGACACAAAATTGGGAGCGGACACTCCGTGACGTTTTAGTTTATCACATTGGAGTCATTATATGACTATTTACATAACCCCCGAGTAGAGGATCATCGGTAAATTATCAGAAAGATACATATGTCTCAAAAAGTTATGTTTTCGTCAGTCTCTCTTCACAATTTCTGCTTTTCCGCGTGGCAAAGGGGACAAAATCTATTTTAGTTCACATCAGATTGATATTTACTCATGCAGTTTTGGCGGAGCAATCACATCAATAAAAAATCTGAAAAATCTGAAAATGACATTAGTGTGACGTCATCAAAGTGACTATCTTGGATTTCTTTCACATTTTCTGGTTGAGCTTGACCCAAGCGTATAGTGTGGTAAGTTTCAGCTCCCTAGCTCAAGGGGTAAGAAAATATTCACGGGGACGAGTCTCAAATATCCCAAGTCTGATTTGGGTAACAAATTGATCAACCCGAGTTTATGCCGTTTGATGATAAGATTAAACAAATTTACGGTCTCAATATTTAGACGAAATTGTATTTGTCATCTTCAGGAAATGGACGTTCTTTCCTACCAGTAAACATGTATTCATGGAAGGCAAATCTGCAAACAATACTGGTTTGGCAGAAAACAAACAATTAATGTCATCAGATGTATACACATTTGAGCACCAGAATACACATTCTATTTGAGGTTAGAACATGATTAATTTATAACACAAAATACAATACTATTGAAGGGGTAGAGAACTGAGTCTGATTAGTCAATTAGATTAGGTAGAATGTTTTGCTTTTATGATAGATGCATGAAAATGGGCACTGAAGCACTTATGTGTAGACAGGTCAATATGCGAAAATGAACCACCTCCAACCAGTCAAGTGATGGCCTTACCGGGTGGTTTAATATGAATGTCCGCCCATTGTCTCGAACAAATGTACGCTTCACTGAATATTTTCATTATCGCTGTGGTTATAGGTAACTGCAACATTCCACGATATATTTTAAAGGTCATTGGAGTGATAACATGGATACATGATATGTGATTGAGAACGCGTGGTACGTTTACCTAACATACAGAAAAATGGGCAATCTCACTGATGAGGCATAATCTTATAATCTGTGACCACATACATGTGATGTAAGTTTGATGTTCGCAGGCGTATTCATTATTCAGATATGGCGGTAACGAGAAAACTGGGACGGACGGACAGAAGTACAGACGTAATGTATCATAACGACCATAGCCCGATACCATTTTGATCGAGATATTAAAACACGCAGAAACCTCGGAGTCGACTATTTCGATGCTTTGTCTAGTGAAATATTAAGGGTGTGAATTCTTGATCCTTAACGTCGCATTGCGACGCCTAGGGCCGTTGCGAAGTTAAGAGCTTGAGCAAATCATACTAAAAAACTGCCGTCAGCCTTGCAAAAGATGTTCGGTGTGGTATCAGTCATGTCAGTTGCACTTCAACAAAAAACTATATATTTTTTTTATATTTTGTTTGGTAAATATAATTTTTGAGATATCACGTACACAATTAACCCTACCTGGCCTGGGGGGGGGCCATTATGCCCCCCCTACCAAACTTTCTGCACTATCTCCGGAACGGCGAAAAATGAAGAGCTGAAACTCCGTGACTTTATCATTTGTCTTATTGGGGTCATTTTGAGCCTATTTTCATAACCCCACGAGCAGAGGATCATGGATAAATTCAAGATGGCGGCCACGTGGTGTACCAGAAAAGTGATTTTTTGTCATATTTCTTCAAAATTTCTGCTTTTCCGCAATGAAAAGTGGGCAAAAACTATTTTATTTCATATCACATTAATATTTGCTAATTTTTCATGCAGTTTTTGTGGAGAAATTGCAAAAATAAAAAATTCGGAAAATCTGACCAAAAAATCGACCAAAAAATGCCGTTTTTCAAAATGGCGTCACTGTGACGTCATCAAAGCGGCCATCTTGGATTTTTTTACATTTTCTGGTAGAGCTTGACCGAAGGGTATAGTGTAATAAGTTTCAGCCCCCTAGCTCAAGGGGTAAGAAAAATAATTAGGGGGGCCATTTCGGCCCCCCCCCCAGGCCTGGACAGGTCCCAAAAAGCCCAGGCCAGATAGGGTTAATGGAAAATCAAAAAAAGAATATACTATTAGCCCTATAATAAACGACAATTTTGGCTTTCCGTTTGAACCAGTTTCATTCGCTTCGCCATACTGTGTTAGCAGCTTTATGCAATACCGTCTTTATAAAGATATGCATAGGTGCAGTTGCACATTGTGTGAGTCATATGAGAGCTTAGATGACTAACACATGATCTACCTACATAGTAGCAAACTCAGATATGCGAAACTTAATTGAAAAAACCCAAAAACAATACAACTTTCATACAGTCAGTCGAGCGATGTGTGAAGCAAGGCTTTGCGCATATTACTTCCAGACTAGTGTTGATTGTCACTTGTTCATACAGATCGCTGAATACAGACATAATATATATATGTATCTTACAGAATGCTGTCATCACCCCTTAATCACATCTAATACATAAGATTGTCATTTCGTGATTCTCATGATTCTTGGATATTGGTTATCTTTTTTTTCAAATCCAGTGGATTTAGACATATCCCTCGCGCCGTTGCTTATGTAATAATTTTACAAGGCAACGTCCTGTAATAAAGAGGGAATGACATTAATAATCTCTGCATAGTCGTATTCGTGGCAAAGCAGATATAGGTCTGCCCAAATGGGTGACCTGTGAAAAATGTATCCACTCATGAGCATTTCATCCTAACCTCTCAACAAAACGAAACCGTGTGCTGCAACTCTCCGGTCCATAGAATAGCATGTGGCGCACTGTGATCCAAATGGGGTCATTTGACTTCCAAGTCACTGTATGCCTTGTTCTACTCGGTATACTCATTAAGTTTGCAACCATGCTTGATTCATCTTTAATCACGTTGCATGTTATATTGATGGGGGTTCAGGGCTGACCAAATCCATCCGGACAATTGTCGTTTCCAAGGTTGGGAGATATGGAGGAGCATACATTTCAACTCTCCTGTAGCTTATGATATTGACACTATATTCCTTTCCTATATTGGTGTATAAATATATGATATTGAATGGATACGCCTTGATAACATACATTTATATTCCATTGATAAACGGAAGTATAACATATGAGACGTGAAAACTCTTGATTATTTTTTTTCCTATTATTACCTTTGTATATATATTTTCCATTTCGCATTGCCTGAGTAAATTCGTGTAACATGCGACGCATACGATGTTCTCATGGCGTGTGTAAGTGTATAAAGTCAGTGGCGACATTGTATTTAAACATCCAGAGTGCGTGACACCGTAAATATCTGGGAACGAATGTGAAAGTTAAAATTTTCTTCATTAATCGAGTTATTTGGAAAGCAATGTTTTATATTTATCCATGAACTATAGTGAATATTGCATCTTCGAGTCTTCTTTCAGCAATAAAAGACAGCTAACAGAAAATTTCCTAGAACGGCGTCTCGACAAAGAATGAACGCCATGTGCTAGCCTGACGTCATCACGATAATTCACGGCAGTGAGATAACAAAGATAGTTTGGTTCAGATATATTAAAGGATCCATTCTAAAATGTATACGAAAAAGACAAAAATACTTCAAACAGTCAACTGCAAACATCAATCTTCGCCGTTTTACGTCATCTTCGATTTCTGAGAGTTAATACTAGAGGTTCCGCTTTGACCCATGGTTGCCGCTCTGGCATGAAGCCTATGCTGGTTGTTTTTTTGGGCAAAAACATACGTCTCCCCCAACCTCCCACCTTGCCTTGAATGGGTACATAATTTAAGGGAAAGTGCTATAAAATGAATGTAGCAATAAGTATCTTAAACAAAGCTGCGTATCTAAAAATATTAATTACAAAGAAGCGATTTTCATTGTATATACATGTACAAGTAGATGAACGGTTGGACGGACATCGGACACGGATGAATGCATGCACACATACACTAAAACCTGATCAAATGCGGGGGCTATCCCAATGAAGCTTCCATCCAAGTTTGGTGAAATTCCATCCAATAGTTCTCAAGGTATCTTGCAGACAAAGCCTGTATATACATGTACAAGCAGATGGACGGACGGACGGACACCGGACGAATGCAGGTACACACACCAAAACCTAGTCAAATGAGGGGGCTATCCTAATGAAGCTTCCATCCAAGTTTGGTGAAATTCTGTTCAGTAGTTCTCCAGATATCTTGCAGACAAGCCCTGTATATACATGTACAAGTAGACGGACGGACGGACACCGGACATGGATGAATGCACGCACACACACCAAAACCTAATCAAATGAGGGGGCTATCCCACTTTAGCTTCTATCCAAGGGGAGTGAGATTCCGTCCAGTAGTTCTCAAGATATCTTGCAGACAAGGCCTGTACATACATGTACAAGTAGATGGATGGACAGACGGACACCGGACACGGATGAATGCACGCACATACACCAAAACCCAATCAAATGAGGGGGCTATCCCAATGAAACTTCCATCCAAGTTTGGTGAAATTCTGTCCAGTAGTTCTCCAGATATCTTGCAGACAAGCCCTGTATATACATGTACAAGTAGATGGATGGACGGACAGACACCGGACATGGACGAATGCACGCACACACACCAAAACATAATCAAATGAGGGGGGCTATCCCACTGAAGCTTCCATCCAAGTGTGGTGAAATTCCGTTCAGTAGTTCTCAAGATATCTTGCAGACAAGGCCTGTATATACATGTACAAGTAGATGGACGGGCGGACGGACACCGGACACGGATGAACGCATGCACACAAACCAAAACCTAGTCAAATGAGGGGGCTATCCCAATGAAGCTTTCATCCAAGTTTGGTGAAATTCCATCTAGTAGTTCTCCAGATATCTTGCAGACAAGCCCTGTATATACATGTATAAGTAGACGGACGGACGGACGGACACCGGACACGGATGAATGAACCCACATACACCAAAACCTAACCAAATGAGGGGGCTATCCCAATGAAGCTTCCATCCAAGTTTGGTGAAATTCCATCCAGTAGTTCTCCAGATATCTTGCAGACAAGCCCTGTATATACATGTACAAGTAGATGGATGGACGGACAGACACCGGACATGGACGAATGCACGCACACACACCAAAACATAATCAAATGAGGGGGCTATCCCACTTTAGCTTCTATCCAAGGGGAGTGAGATTCCGTCCAGTAGTTCTCAAGATATCTTGCAGACAAGGCCTGTACATACATGTACAAGTAGATGGATGGACAGACGGACACCGGACACGGATGAATGCACGCACATACACCAAAACCTAATCAAATGAGGGGGCTATCCCAATGAAGCTTCCATCCAAGTTTGGTGAAATTCCATCCAGTAGTTCTCCAGATATCTTGCAGACAAGCCCTGTATATACATGTACAAGTAGATGGACGGACGGACGGACACCGGACAGGGATGAATGCACGCACACACACCAAAATCTAATCAAATGAGGGGGCTATCCCACTAAAGCTTCCATCCAAGTGGGGTGAAATTCCGTCCAGTAGTTCTCAAGATATCTTGCAGACAAAGCCTGTATATACATGAACAAGTAGATGGACGGACGGACGGACACCGGACACGGATGAATGCACGCACATACACCAAAACCTAATCAAATGAGGGGGCTATCTCAATGAAGCTTCCATCCAAGTTTGGTGAAATTCCATCCGGTAGTTCTCAAGATATCTTGCAGACAAGGCAAGGGGACGGACAGACATCCATCCAGACAGACAGACAGACAGACAGCACAAACACTAGATGTCTCCCCCCAACATAGTTGGGGGAGACAAATATAAAACGTGGGTTTTATTTCTATAGGAAACACTACCTCTTTTGTAGAGATAACAACAAAACTTGTTGGCTTTGTTAACGTAACCTCCTTAGGGAGTTTTTTTCCAGTGTTAAGGTAACTACTTCTGTGAAGTAAAACATTGTAGCGATATGGAAGAGATGGCAAAAATTGACGACGTCTGATAACTAAAAAGCAACCATGTGACTTTACAGGGAAACATCCCTCGGCATCTAACATTCAGACCCGAGAATACTGTGGATTCTTGGACGTAGCCTTAGTATCTTAGCCGGGCTCTTATTGCGTTTGTTCATGTGGGGACCATGAAGTATCCACACGGGTTAAGCGGAATTAGATACGGAAGACCTTTCAATGAGTTATTTTATTCTTTAGGCGTAGTTGTATATTCTAATATAAATATGGATATTTACAACCTCTGATGGAGATTTTACGTCTGGGTTTGAAGTTCATAGGTTGAAAATAATTTCTCTTCATATAGATCTTAAAATTCGAGTCAACTTTTTGTTCCATATTTTATCAGATGAAATTAGTTTGCATGCCCACTACAATTTAACTTTGAAGTTCTCCATGGTCACACATGTTGCTGAGTAGCTTTCTGTAATACTCTTCCAGTGCGTATGCACTACAAATAAGAGCGTTCTATACATCGAATCCAGTTTTGCTAGGCTGTACACTCGAGCACACATAACACACATACTTACGCATTCATTCGTATCCCTAACGTCACAAATGAAGCCACCGTCACGTAACCCCCTAGGTCATCATTCATCTCCATGGTCTACATGTCATATAAGCTAGTGTACAGGAGTATACTTTTCGCCCATCCGAATGCGCAAACGACCGTATCGGCTGTTTTCCTACTACCCATACTCTCATAGGATACGTCACATACACGTAATCCCTTCTTCGTGTTGACTCCATGGTTCACACGCATGTCCAACATCAATATAACACTAGCTGCTATATGGGCCAGAGTACAGCGGTTTACTTTTCAACCAGCCGAGTGAGCACTCGACTGTATCGGCGTTTTCCCTAGTAAAGAATGACGCTACAGATTACAGACTATTACGACCAAAGGCTTATTCTGCAGAACGAAAGCTTCAAGACGACACCATCATGCACGCTAGATTTGGGCGAAGGATGACTCATATATCGTCTCCCCTCCCCCCAAAACCAGTCGCTCACCAAAATGCCCTTTATCTACTACCCGAGTGCGCACGCGCCACAGGTCAAAGTTTATAGCACAATAACACAACGTAAGCGTCAACTCGACAACATGCATGACGCAATTGGGCCCGGTATAACCCGCATATTTACGAAAACTCCCAAAGCAAGAGTCTGGAAAGAGTGCGTATGTGCACGTTGACGTCATCGGCTGAAATCACAACGGCCCTGAGATCACACCAGTTAACATAGACCCCAACAATCCGGGTTGAAGGCAAGAACATTTTACAGCGATTTATGGATGTAAATTCCGTCTATCAAAATTTTGTTGCAATATTTTCTGAGTTTCTGGGATTAAAATAAATCCGGATTTCTTTTCCATGCACGCGGAAATCACGTGACTTAGAAGATCACAGATCAATACTAGGTTCCAAGGTTGAACTTTGAGCAGCTTACTCCCCTCTTCACATTCCGCCTTCTCATCAAATCATTTTAATTCGTTTCGATAAATGCTATATTTCTAAGTATTGAAACAGGAGAAATAACAGGGAAAATACATTCCGCTGTAAACACTTAGAACAAAAATGTAATCATCCAGTTAGAACTAAGACGTGATAAGGAAACGGTTTAAAATACATGTAGAAGAGTTTCTGATAAATTGATTTATGGTATCTGATTTCCGATCTTAAATGTCTTTACCTTTATAAAAAGATAATAAAATACACGTGAACTCTTATCGTGCGGTCAATAATGCCAATCAACTCTCCTCAGACACGATCAACTAATTTAGCACGATAAGAAGGGATATTTTACCGAGAAGACGCTCCAGAACAAACCCTTTGATCTGCTATCTACAGAAAATTGTGTTTATTAATGTCTTTCATTTTCCAGGAAGCAGCAATATGCGCGAAGAAAAATCATCAATTCGTAAAATATGAGTATATAGCATGCACGTCTATTTGCCAATATCAATATCAACACCAGCGACCAGCAACACCAATGTAATTAATTTAATTAAGAGTAGCGGACCATTCCAATGCGAAGTTAAGGAAGACTTGCCAAAATTTGGAATCTCTGCTTGTCGCTGGAATCTGGAATCTCTCCTTCTGTTTATGGTAACGAACTCTTTTACGCCTATATTGCATTCGCGATTCAAGGTGTGCCGCACCCTGGAGAGAGATCTAAATGGCGCACTTACTCCTTGGCATGAAGCTGTCAACAATGAATCGTGGGTCAAATTCTACCACACATTGGAAAATAGTCAATCCATAACAGTGACGTGATATCTTAAAATGCATTTTGTTATGTTTTTCTGTCAGATTTTCCGACTTTTGTATTTGGGCTATTTTACCCGAGGGAGATATAATGTGTAAAAGGCACAAGTTTTGAAGAATCCAGATTCAAGAAAAAACACTCTGATTGTAGCTAATAATTAATCTGTGTTCTCTACCAGGAACTATGTAGTTGGTGAATTAATTTAATACCACTAAATTTGGTACAATGTAAACTAGAGTATTACTGATAAAATGAAGAAAAGTCCAACTGGTAGCAAGTTTAACAGAAGTTAGCAGTTAACACATGAATATTAGATGCACATCTGAAACTTATGCTTATCAAGCCTGCATAGTTTGAGCGACCCCAGAGAAAACTGTACGCAAATATTATTGCATATTTTAGGGAGAGAGAGAGAGAGAATTAGGGTTTAACGTCGCATTCAGCAATATTTCAGCTATATAGCGACTGCATATTTTAGGACTACATGTAGTTGTCAATACAGGATTGCCACCTGTATACTAATATTGATAGGGAAAAGCCCAACTCCTGATAAATTTGACCAAAACAAATTAATATTTCATCTCACAAATAACAGGTTAACAGCTTCACAGTATGTTTGAGAAAACTAGGGTGTCGGGATATCCCGTCAAAGCTCTAGGGCCAGTTCATTATACAAGAGTACCAATGGTAAACTGAGATAGGCAGTTATAATGACAAACTTCTATTGTTCATAAATGTGGCCGGACAAATTTCATCTCATCAATAACAGATGGAACATTGTAATTGATAGTGAAGCTGGCTGAGTTCAATCCGTCGTAAATCTGACAAAAAAGTATATTTGATCTCTCAAATAGTAGGTGCACATTTTGAAGCATGGTTAATAAGCCTGAAAATTTTCAGATACATTTAGTCAAAGCCTTAACACTAGCTTTAAGTGTGACAGACAGACGGAGTAAACAGTCCTGGTCGACTTCCTAGACAGAGGCTTAAAAGCATAATAACATAACATTGCACTAACGGATTTGGTGCTAATACTGTTATATGGAATATGGAATAGACTTTTGGATTATGGGCGCGGCCATTCTTTAATGGACGACGGCTGAATTATGAATGACGGACTAGACGCTTGTAATTATAACCCAGACATATGCTTACATGAGCAGATGGCCCCTGCTTGTCTAGCAAGTATCCAGCTTCCATCCTGATTGCCAAATTGATATAATGTGTTTTTCAAAAATAAAATCTCCAGCGTGGAACGGAACCATAATATCGATAATCTTACGATGTGTTTGGTCGGTGTGTGAATAAGAAGTTTTTAACAAGCGCGATCGTTTCTTATGAGATTTTCAGCCATAGATGTAATGTCCATACATTCCGCAAAACATACGTTTATCGGCAAATAAATATTCATATCGGTTGAAAATATGTAATCTAGTATTTCCCAATAATAGCTCAACTTTCAGATATCTGACTGAACAGTTGTAATCCACATTTGATGATATGTCTGGATTTGGGATATATTGTATCTTTATCATATTATTTTGACACTATCAACTGCAAAATGTTTTTTATTCAAATATATATATATATATCACCATCATGGACAAATCTAAACAAAATGAAGGTAGATAAGCGGGACAACATTTACCAATCTCTATGTGGTATATATATTATTCGTGATTGTTAAATTGGCCCTTCTTTTACCAAACTTGAAATCCGAAAGGAGTTATCGATCTATCGGAGACAGAAGGACATATTCTGTCCCATGGAGTCTTCATAAATTATCCTCTAAGCATAATTTTTAATTCTATTCTTTTCTTTCACATATTAAACTATCCAGAAAGAGTATAGCATACAGTAAACCATATGCTTTACCGTTTCTGTTATTATTACTCCTGAACAATGGGGGCGAATATGAAAAATAAATTTCAGACTGACACCGAATTTCAATGATTCCAATATACGATTAACCATTTTTGCTGAGGCAATACACATGTTTCTCTATAGGATCAACTCATCATCACGTAACTTTCGAGAATATCATGCGGAAACTATTTTAAGTATAAACAAATACTTGTTTTTGGTATTTATACTTGAAATCTTTGCAGCGAACACCGTTGTAACAGAACTGAAGAAGGTTTTTTCTTAACATTCTGAAATGTATCTGAGTTGAAGACCGTTTCTAGCTATGACAGCGCCCAACATTCTCCGACATCTAGGTTTCAAATCCTTGAAACAATCCAATTCCATTTCTTCTAACTTTTTAGTTCCGAACATTCGTTTTTCCTAATAATAACGTGCTTTTCGACGTATTTATGTTAATTTGTTATGTCCACCCTGAGACGAATGAAAGGCCACAAAAAACTCAACCAAAGAAATTCGGGAAATATGTGATTATTTACTCACCTGTCTCGTTGTAATAATCCAGTTGTCTATTTCAGTCTCCAGTCGACATGGCATATGGGGGGTTGCAGGGTCAGCGTTGATTTATGTTGTTCGGTTCAACCGAGATTTTTAATGAGAACACACTTGTATACAGCGATAAGTGTTTTCTCGTGAAAGATATACATTGGAAAACTCATTTGAATTTCGTATTGGATTCCCAGTTTGAAGGTGAAGAAAACTGTTTATTCTGTTCGATTATCGCTGCAACTTGGAATCTCTGTACGAGACACTCTGATATTAAATTTGATGAAAGCGCAAAAGGAAATAGTGTTTTGTTATACCGCTTGAATGTTCGTCCATCACACTTACAAATATATAACATCGGGTCTAGAACAAATATGAACCGCTCAGAACGGCTTTCACTACAAAGTGAGAGATATGTGGTTAACTGGAAACGTTCCTATCCATCGAAAATGCATTTGATGATGGCATTGACAGCACAACGTATGTTTTCTGTCCCCCAGCAAAGGGGTTGCAGCAAAAACATATCAATACAAATACTCAGTATAGCAAATTACAACACATATTAGGGAAGTGGGAAGAGGTGCCGACATACTGGCAGAGCCACATGACTTTACAGTATAGTCTTCCGGTTAACCTATTCTAAAGCACATACCATGAATCTAACGATTCGTGATATGTGTTGTATCTCAGGTACGCTTATATTGTACCTGTTCATGTGGCAACTTAGATGATATGACCACACGGCCCTAGCACCGGCATAAGCGGTATTAGATACAACTCTAGAGAGCTATGATGAAAATGCTCTGACAACTCGTATATTGGTAATTGGTGAGCTGTTTCGCTGTGACAACTCGTACAGTGGGGATTGGTGAGCTGCATCGTCGTCAGATGAAAGCTACGGCATTTAACACAAAGGACTAGTCTGTAAGGCCCGATGTCGACCCAGCATCAACTTCCCACAAATGCCAACATATCAAAGACCAAAAGGATCTATGCACTAATGCGGACAGCAAACTTGTTTGTGAAAGCGTTCGACGATCGAACATCGACATTCATGTACAATAGTTCACGTTCTCTGAGGATAGTGATTTCTCTTTTCCCACAGATTTTTTTCGTAAAGCTTTCTATGGGAATGCTTTCTGTAGATATGCATTAAAAATGAGATCAAAATCCTGCACTTATATGTCCATCAATATGGTGGACATTTCATCACGGAACGATACATAAGTAAAATAAAAATGATTAGAAGTTATTCGGGCCATAGAGAAGATTAGCATACAAGGGTCTAGTGCGATATTCAATATTCAGCTGTCGTCCATTAAAGCATTCCCGCGTTCATAATCCAATGAGCTTCTATGATTTCTCTTTTATCACAGAGTTTTTGTGTGAAGCTTTCTATGGGAATGGTTTCTGTAGATACGCATTAAAAAATGAAATCAAAATCCTGGACTTAGATGTCCATCAATATGGTAGACATTTCATCACGGAACGATACATAAGTAAAATAGAAATGATTATAAGTTATTCGGGCCATAGAGAAGATTAGCACACAAGGGTCTAGTGCGATATTCAATATTCAGCCGTCGTCCATTAAAGCATTCCCGCGTTCATAATCCAATGAGCTTCTATGATTTCTCTTTTATCACAGAGTTTTTGTGTGAAGCTTTCTATGGGAATGGTTTCTGTAGATACGCATTAAAAAATGAAATCAAAATCCTGGACTTAGATGTCCATCAATATGGTAGACATTTCATCACGGAACGATACATAAGTAAAATAGAAATGATTGAAAATTATACGGGCCATAGGGAAGATTAGCATACCACCGTCTAGTGCGATATTCAATATTAAGCCCTCGTCCATTAAAGTATTCCCGCGGCCATAATCCAACGAGCTAATTTATATCATAATATTAACACAAAATTAAAAGAATAAATCACAGTATACATAAAAGTAGGCTAGTTTCCTACAAGAGAGAAGCGGTAAACAGTTTCCTATCATGCTGGAAAGACTTGCCGAAAACATCAAATCCGTATCGCTGATCAGTATTCTTAATCAGTGTGAGTTTCCTTGTAAAGTCGCTATCTAGATATGGTGTATCTCAGTCACGCTTTGATTGAGACTGTTCATGTCGACAGTGTAATCATCTCTTTTGTTCTAAAGTAGATGAGAGAGAAGGCCATTTCATTTTCATAGATGTATATGTCTACATATGATGAGCCATTAGGGCCATCTGCAGTTTCCTTCAAATCCAGTGAAGAAGGTTATATATCCTTCAATATGAGAGGATCGTTTATATAGCGGTTGGTAAATGAGAAAGTATGGGCTTTGAAGTGACCTTTCTTTGAAAGCACCTGCACATAGTCGTTTTCAGAAGAGAACATGTATAGGCCAGTCAGAAGTGGTGCACTATTGGTACCCATTGGAATACTTATATGCTCATAATGTATTGTTTTGTCAAATTTCACATATATATTATTGGTGAGAAACTAAAGCAACTCAGTAAACAAACATTCCATGAATGATACCCCTTGTATCTAGTAGAGCTGAAAATGTTTTTTGCCTCTGACATGCCTTTCTTATGCCGGTGCTAGGGGCCGTGTGGTCATGTCATCCAAGTTGTCACATGAACAGGTCCAATAAAAGCGTACCTGAGATACAACACATATCACAAATCGTTAGATTCTTGATATGTGCTTTAGAATAGGTTAACCAGAAGACTATTCTGTGAAGTCATGGGCTCTGTCAGTATGTCGACACCTCTTCCCACTTCCCTAATATGCGTTGTAATATTTACCTGTATATGGTGAGATTCTGCTGGTAGACGTTTCGTCCCCGAGGCCCGCCCCCTGTACAGACCTTTTGGTCTTTGATATATGTTTGCATTGTGGGAAGTTGATGATGGGTCGACATCGGGCCGTACAGACTAGTCTTTTGTGTTAAATGCCGTCATATTCATCTGACGACGATACGCTCACCAATCCCCATAGACGAGCGGCCGGGACCCTGTTTTGGGGAATAAAATGCACTCCCCGTACACAGAGGCAAACTATATATCATTCGAAAGCTTATACTCTCTTCTTTCAGGTGAGGTAGGATGAGGTGGAGACAACTATTGCCGTATGCTGAAAAAATTTGGAAATACAAGAACCATTGGACTGCATCTATCTACTTTAAAAATGGGGGTATACATATTAAAATGACTAAATCTTTACTCGTACCAGGCATAGGGAAAAATGATTGGTGTCAATTGATTACGCAAAGGTTCTTCAATCGTCTAATATCAAAAAGTATTTTGACGGCATTGACCTGTGACGTCACAGAGGGGCGATCTCCAAAATACAATTGAATTGCGTCAAACGCACTAAAACCCATGTTAAAAGTTTTTTTGTGGGTAAAATATTTCATTGTTAAATGACCAAAATGGTTCTAATGTCGAATTTAGTCATCGGTCAAATACTTCGGCAAAGATTTGGTGGGATTACCTTTCAAATCCTCAATTTAATGAGCGTCATTCACCATGGCATATTAGGTAAAAAATACTAACTACTGCGTTAGACATGTTAGAGGACGGGTTTCTCGGATGTCAGCCACCAGATATAAATTAGTACCGTGATTTAGACATTCAGAGTCATTTGACGTCGTAGCTGTATATTGTTTTGTCAAATGTACAAATTAGTTTAGAATTGTAATAGGGGATCGTTTCAAAATATCCACAAAACATACGGGAAGACGCAGAATGACACAAAATTACAAAATTGGCGAAGAGTGCTGTGAGCATCAGTTTGTACATGAATTATTTATCTAATTTTCTGACGGCATTAGATAGTTCACTGCAATACAAGAACTTGTCTATAAACATAACCACTCTCCTGGTATTTCCCGACCAAACAACAACCTGAGTACAGGGATTTTATTATAACATCACTATATCAGACGAGCGGCGTTTTGCAAAAAAAACGCCTTATTTTAAGAGTAAAATGCACCCGTACACACGGCCACATCCCATGTAATTTGAACGCTTATTTAATGTACTTCTTTGTTAGACCGGATGCGGTCTTGAGATATATTGCCGTAAGGTAAAAAATTCATTCAAACGAACCAGTATCGTCACGAAAAAAGAAAGGTGGTGGGTTTGCTTCAGTGTTAATAACTTTATTCATTTTAAGCCAATGCATACTAGTGAGGTAGCAATTTTCTCTCCATTAAGCAGGGAATCGATTGATAACAGTTTTGTTAAGCTATCTTGCATCATGACGTCACTCGGGAGTGACTCGGGATATTTTCTAAATACACAATTATGGTTTCTTTACTAAGTTATTCAATGTAATGTAATTCACATAATTGTGTCAGGTTATTGCCACCGGTTCTGTATATCATTGCATGAAAAGTACAGGCTATATAAGGTTTCTCACTACCATAGAGAATAGAATAAGTGAACATAAAATATCTGTCAAAATTATATATTTTCAATGTCTACTAACTGTTTATCTAAGATTGTCAAACATCTGACATCAGTAATACTCGATAAAAATGTTTCATGACTTTATATGTATATTTCACTGATTTATTTTATGTCTTGTTAATTTTAAATCAATATCAAAGGTTATCTTGATTATCGTTGTGGAGGGGTGGGGGTCGTCTCATAATTACTAATGCAATTTACATGTTTTCGCACAGTATGTTCTTGGTGATCTACCACTTAATAAGATTTGTGGATACAGTGTTCTATAAATTACTCTTTACAGGTCACTGATTTTCCATCTATTGAAAATTTCAAAACCACTTAAGGGGTCATCTAAATTTAACATTAAAATTGTCACATCAACAGTATGTTCTTGGAAACCTACTTGTAGGGTTTAATATCACACAGGAAAATGCCCACAAACATACCCACTCTCCAGATATGACCTTACAACAGCCTGACTATAGGACATCACTATACGTATTCATGTACCTCAAAGCAGTTGTTTCTGATATTTTGAGGAGTATATCTTCTGTATTTCCCAAGCATAACTCTCAACAAGGGTCAAGCTTAATCATCAATACAATTAATATTAATGATATATAATCTCCAATATTATAATCTCGCTTGTCCGCACATATGTGCTTCTATACAGTATTATTACGGTTTGTTGATGATGTCAGGTCTGAATTATCGCTTCTAGTGATGTTTCGCCTGTAGCGCTGTTTAATACCACTGTTTCTTCCCTATTGTCGTTATTAGTTTCCAAGATCCATAAGGTCTAATTTCTGTACAGAATTATTACTATTTTTCACCAAATGTATCAGGACAGAGTTTTCCCTTCTGGAGTTCTGTAGGTATTGACATACATCAATCTCAATTCGAGATTTATCTGCTTTGACCCATTTCATATGTATGCTGTTTCGTTCAATGTCTTTAATGAACTTTTATCAAGCGCCTCCACTCGAATTTTCTCAAATTTGATGATACATATCGCATGCTCTATGGCGGTACGTTTCGTAACTTGTGCCTAATTCCGCCTAACCCGGGGCTAGGGGCCGTATGAACCTATGTATTTCAATATCCTCATAGTTTTCATATCAACAGGCATAATCAAAGCGTGACGGAAATAAATCATACTCTAGATAGCAACCTTACAACGTATATCATATGGATTAATAATACTGATCAGTGATACGGATTTGATATTTTTGGAACATCGTGATGTCTTGCTGGCATCACTGAAAACTGTTGACCGCTTCTGTCTTGCAGGAAATCGGTCTAGTTTTACGTATATTATGATTTGTCCTATTAATTTAGCGCCAATGTTATTACATGAATTAGGCCATTGGATTCTGGACGCGGAAATTCTTTAATGGACGACGGCTGAATATTGAATGACGGACTAGACGCTTGTATTCCACAGTTTTCCAGGTCGATACTGTATGTATAGAAAAACACCAAACTAAATTCGAGATTCATCTGCTTTGACACATTTCATGAGTACTCAGCGCTGTCTTCCGTAGTTATCAAGGTCAGTAAGGTCCGAATTTTGTTCATTATTATTACTGCTTTATCATATGTGTCAGAACAGAATTCTCGCTTATGGAGGTATTGAAAAATACCAATCTCAATTCGAGGTTTTCTGTTTTGACACATTAACAAAGCCACGTTACTGGAGTGTTTCGACCCTGAATACGGATTCTACCTACAAGTGGCCATATGCTCACATGATCTTGTTCGTATGTCTTTCGTATAACGATTCTGGCATGATGCGAGACATACATCAGAATAATACCGCTGAGATGCATAGTAGTGTTAAAGTAGTAAGAATACTCTTCATCAGCCGTGCCTATACGAATTTCTAGCTCCTGTTAACGACGGACCTCCAGCACAGAAGAGAGACAACAATAATGACGACTTGGCTCCACTATAAGAAGCAGCGCTGTTTAAGAAAACACATGAAATGTGTAAATCCGATAAAACCGAATTGAGACTAGTATTTTTCAATACCTACAAAAGATCATAAACGAAAATTTTATCCCGACACCTCTGATAATAAAACAGCAATAATTCTGTACAGAACTTGGGCCTTATGTACCTTGAAAATCACAGAAGACATTAGAAGAAATAGCACTGGTAAACAGCGTCCACATGAAATGTGTCAAAGCAGATAAATCTCTGAGATTGGTATGGTTCAATACCTACTGCAGATATATCTCTAGGAGCGATAATTCTGCCCTGACACCATGTACGAAACAGAATAAGAGAGATAATAATACTGGAGATTGTATATCATCAATATTAATAGGACAATTACAAGCGTCTGGTCCGTCATTCATAATTCAGCCGTCGTCCATTAGGGAATATCCGCGTCCATAATCCAAAGACCTAATCCATATTCCATATAACAGTATTAGCACCAAATTCAAAAACACAGTCATAGTATACATAAACATAGGCTTGTTTCATGCAAGAGAGAAGCGGTCAAAAGTTTTCAATGATGCCGGCAAGACATCATGATGTTCCAAAAATATCAAATCCGTATCGCTGATTAGTATTCTTAATCCATAATATTCGTTGTAAAGTCGTCATCTAAAGAATGATGTATCTCAGTCACGCTTTGATTGTGACTGTTCATATGAGTACCATGATGATGTTGAAGTACATGGGTTCATACGGCCCCTAGCCCCGGGTTAAGCGGAATTAGACACAAGTTACGAAACGTAACGCCATAGATCTTGCACGCTACGCTCGTATTTTGCTATCAGCATGCGATATGTATCGCCAAATTTGAGAAACTTTGAGTGGAGGCGCTTGGTGGTGTAGCCCGGTTTTATAAGTTTCTGCAACAATGTTTTGTGACGTTGATTAAAATCGTCCCATTTAACACAGGATCTAGCAAATGCTACTAGGCGTGATATGTATACGCCATATGCAGGTCCCATTGGAATATTACTGTCCAGAAAGGGATAGTTTACGATGTTGAAATTGTAATCATCTCTTTTGTCATACAATCGACGAGAGAGAAGGCCCGCTTCATTTTTATAGAGATATAGTTCTAAATACGATGTGCCTGTAGGGTTATCTGTAGTTTCCTTCAAATCCAGTGAAGGTGGATATATATCCTTCACTGCGTCATTTATATAGCGATTATCCACAGCGAGAAGATCGTCTATATAGCGTTTTGTGAATGAGAAGGAACGGGCTTTGCATGGATCGGTTTTTGAAAGCGCCTCCATCCCGAGATGGAAGTATCTAACGACAAAAGGCGAGACACGACTTTATGGTCCATGTGGCGTCACGCCGAGGTTAGGCAGCGAACCATTTCTTAACATTGGAATGCTGTATTATTTTATGCACGGACATGTACATGCGATGATTTGTGTTTGCAAATGCCTCTTTAACTCCGAGACAATAACATCTTCAAAATTGTTTGGATATTTTGTATTTTGAAAGCCACAATGCTAATTATTTTCCGGGTTTTTCAGTAAAGCCAATGTTAAAGTATTGCCAGTGCTTAGCCTTGACCTGGCGTCACGTGGGCAATGGCGTCGTTTTGCGCCTATCATGACCACCAGGATGTGGGTATGCCTTCTCGGAGGGTTCTCTGCTGAAAATGGAGTTCGCCAAGGAGGAATTTTGTCTCTTCTGTTATTTAATGTCTACATACATGAACACGACATAAAAATATCTCGGTCCGATTTAGGATGTAATGTAGCCACGCTGAGGACTTACGCCTTATTAGTCCCTCTGCTAAGGGCCTTTAAAATCCACTTGATATATGATATTTTTGCGACTGACAATAATATTGCCTTCATCATTAAGAAATGCTTATGCATGTGTTTTTGTCCAATAAAGTTCAATGACCTGAGAACACACTCTGTTAACCTGTCTGGCGCACAGCTGAATTACGTTGACAACGCCAAATATCTTGATCATTTTATCTTGTCTCAGACTTCGCGTTTAGTTTGTCAGTGGTCTCGCCAAATCTATGTAACGCCCTATTAATTTGGTTTTTGGTTGCAATCTTATTATTAATTCGTTCATTTTATAGATCATGTGTCTGAAATAAATAAGTATTATTATTCTATTGAAGGGTTCTATCTCGGGGCTGTCCTATTGAACTTATGAATTATAGGCTTGGCACCAGATGAAAGATATTCCAGGGATATACATAATTTATGCTCCCAAAAATTGCTGTGAGGTACACGAGTACTTATAGTGATATTATAATAAAACTCCTATACTCAGGCTGTTGTGGTATCCGGACATACCAGGAAAGTGGGTATGTTTATAGACATGTTTTTGTATTGCAGTGATCTATCTAATGCGGTCAGAAAATTAGATAAACAACTGATGTAAAAAC